>MU188721.1:37999-59581 GCA_016904865.1 Pissodes strobi
GTCGAATAGTTAGGTCCTCGACCCTAAGCTTAATCAATTAATAATTTATAATAAAAATAATATTAAGAATGTTTTGTATTGCGAAGCCCTCGGCCTAAACATATTATTTTTCTATGCCCTCGGAAAGTATTTGTCGATTGAGTGCTATTGTATGCGAATTATAAGGCCCTCGGCCTATGCACTATCTAACTCAATCTAACCAACTCTTTGTGGGGAAGTCAAATAGTTAGGTCCTCGACCATAGGCTTAACCAATTAATAATTTATAATTAATAAAAAAAATTTGTATTGCGAAGCTCTCAGCTTGGACGTATTCTTTTTCTATGCCCACGGCAAGACGAATTTTTTGATCGAGTGCTATTCGTACGCAAATATTACAAGGCCTTCATCTATGCACCTTATTCTCTATTTCTCTCGGTTGAGCAACGTATTGTGCCTTACTGAAAACCTGCATGAATATGAATTTAACAAGCCCTCGGCTTATATGCAAGGGTTTTTATTTATTCTAATTATTTAAAATAGTCTAGTTGTAATTATTAGTGAGCTTAGCGTAAACCTCAATACAACTTATCAACTGTACATTTTATCATTGTACGTAGATATTATAAATATTAGGCCCCGGCCTGTCCTATATAGACAATTTATTAACACTTACTCGAGGAACTGGACAATATAATTGTCCCTCCTTTTCGATATTTTATTTCACAAACACAAACACATCACGTTTTTTCAACGTATTTGATGGATACGGAAAACAGAATGAGTAAGCATCGAGGTGCGATAGCAGGCTCGGGTTGAAGATAAAAAAATGTATGCTTTAAAAACGTATCGATGGGTATGGTGATTCAGAATCTACAATGTAATCATATCAGAAGACAAGCGATGGAAAATTCAAACTACTTACGACTTATTATGAACTACACTCCGAGCTACCTACGACCATTGTTTATATAAATATAAACAATGTTACGGCCTACTCCGAGCTACCTACGATCTACTCCAAGCTACTCTAAGCTACTTACGATCTGCTCCTAGTTACTTCGAGCAACTCCGCGCTACTTACCACCTACTCTGCGCTACCTACGACCTTGTCCAACCTAGTCTCAGTTGTCTATATTATACTCCAAACTGGTTTAAGTTACTTATGACCTACTCCAAACTAGTCTGAGTTACTCCACGCTATTTACGACCTGCTCCAAGCTACTCCGCGATACCTACGACATACTCCAAGCCAGTCTGCGCTACCTACGAGCTACTCCAACCACTCCAAGCTAGTCAGAGCCACTCCGCGCTACCTACGCCCTAGTTTGAGCAATCTACACATTACTCTGAGCTACTCATGATCTGATCCAAGCTATTCTGAGCCACTTCGCGTTACTTACCACCTACTCCAAGCTACTTACGACCTACTCTAAGCTACTACGAGCCACTCCGCATTACCTATGACCTACTCCAAGCTACTCTGCGTTACCTAAGACATAGTCCGAACTACTCCGAGTCAGTTTGGGGTACCTTTGAGTTAGTTTTGTCTCGGTTTAGGCACTACGCACGTGCATGAAGTATGGCTTGCGCGAAGCGCAAGCCATTCTTCATGCAAACGTAAGGGAAACAATTTCGGTTAGCTTGGGTTAGTTTGGGAGAAACAATTTCGCGCAAGCCATTCTTCATTCAAACCTTGGAGAAACAATTTCGGTTAGCATGGGTTAGTTTGGGTTAGTTCCGTCTCGTTTTATGCACTAGGCAATTGCATGAAGAATGGCTTGCGCTTCGCGCAAGCCATTCTTCATTCATATCTCTGAGAAACAGTTTCGGTTAGCTTGGGTTAGTTTGGGTTAACTTGGGTTAGTCTGGGTTAGTTTCGTCTCATTTTATGCACTAGGCCCATGCATGATAAATGGCTTGCGCGAAGCAAATATCAAGAATAAATATCTCTTAAATATCTGTATATTTGTATTATACTTTTCTTCGTTATTCCTGCTCCTAATTCTGCCGCTGTTAGTCCCGATCTCATTCCGCATGACCAGTGCAAAAAATGACATAGTTGCTGCCAAAGTGGTAATTTCGATTTTTCAAAAAACTATCCTATTAATACTGAGTACTGCTTACGGCATCCGTTGCAATAAAAAAAAATCCAAATGGTTTGTCCTCCCGCTGTTGTTTAATTGTGCACCGTCATCGGCTTTAATTGTGCACCGTCATCGGTTTTGCCAATTTTTACACCTTAACTTCTCCCTTAGTAATACCATATCTATTAAAAAATCGTATAGTTCTCATTGCTATAATTTAATACGATTTAATATAACTCGAATGAACCTTGAATTTTCATTTCTATTCCATTTCGATCACGATCTTTAAAAATCTTTCGAAATGCTGTCAACAAATCGACATTAACGGTTTTAAATTTTGCTTTTGTTAACTTTGACATTTTGCCTCTCATTTTGCAAAGCCTACTTGATGCTTAAATTACGTACGTAAATTACGAACATTTAATATCAATTTTTTACAAAAAAGAACGTGATAGTATCTCGACGATCCTCACTTTTTTGGAAAGAAAATAAAAAACAAATCGATTGGTACCAAAATTTTTCCAAAAAACCCATTATTAAGAAGTTACCTTATCTGCACCCGACCCAGTGATTCTTTATAAAAAAAATGCGGACAGAGGGTCCTTTTTATTAAAAAATAGTAACATTTCTTACCTAAAAAATATGAGACTTTCGGAACACTCACGTCTACCTATACCAAATTTTCGACCTTCGGACCTGCGCATTTGACAGCAGCCGAGTGTTGTTCTAATATTTCGTTCTTCGCTCGCTGCGGGGCTCAACCAGACAAAACTAACCTTGATTAACCTTGTAGATAACGTAACGGGTATATTTTTACTTAGCGCCCCTTTCGAAAATTTCCATTTATTTTCGTGTCACGGGTATTAGACAGTTTATTAGAAGTATTTTGTGACACGTTACATATTGTGCAAAGCACTTTTGACGCCAAAAATGAACAAAAATTCACAAATGTTTAAAAACGTAGAATAGCAACTTGCCAAACTACAGCTAACCTAAACTAACCCAAACTAACCAACACTAGCCCATAGAAACTAAAACCAACCGACACTAACCCAAACTAACCAAAGCCAACGCAAACAAAGCAAAACTTGCCCAGACTAACCCCAAATTAACCAAAGTAAAGAAATAAGCGCGAGTTAAATAGTCAGCTTCCCTGAGAACCTGCAGATTCAGCACGCTCCCAGGCGGACGATTTCTAGAAGCTATTGCACAGGGTGCATTCGCACCGAAGTTATAAATATTGCTTTGCTATAATCTAATATTACCTTTACTCTATTTGTTTGCTAGTATTGTATTTAGATTCGTATTTTGTAAAATAAAATTATTTCTGAAAGGCAATTTCGGTCTTCTCCATGGGCGTAGACAGGGAGGGGCCAGGGGGGGCCATAGCCCCCCCTGGGAATTTAAGCGACTCATGACTTTTGTGTAAAAATTGGGCGTGGCCCCCCAAAGTTTGCCACTACTGCGTCCTTGTCTACGGCTCGCCCACCCCTGAGAAAAAATCCTGTCTACGCCCATGGTCTTCTCGAAATATATTAGGTGCAGTCGGTAGAATAATGCGGTAATATTGATTGCCACATACAAGAATTAACGCGAGTAACGATTCCCCATTATGTCACCTTGAAGCAAAATGTCAAATCGATCACTATAACAAAACTGCTTTAAACACATTCATTACAGGTTGCAGCGGCAACCTTAGAAATAATATGTATATGAAAATGCCAACAAGGTCGGAAGACGCTATCGCTTTTGTTACAGAATTTGACAATTTTGAAAAATTGTATGGAAATTTTCATGATTCAATGAAAGATAGATTTAATAATTTTTCAGGTCATAGAAATTCAAATAACAATTTTCAGGTCACACACATCAACTTTGCACGTCAAAGTAATTATCCCCAATTTCCAACACAACCAAATTTTCACAGCCCAAACTTTTCGCTAAAACCTGTTTGGCATAGTCAACCTGTTAATATTCAACCTAGGCAACAAGTACCGCCTAGAAGATTTCCCACAAATGAACTAGTATGTGGTCAACCACAAAATGTTTTCAGACCAAATCCAATTCCACCTAATCAATTACCAACGCCTATGTCGACGACATCTCGAAATCCAACTGTAAATACATATAGAACAAATAATTATTACAAAAATACTCATAAGCAACCACCTAACTTCACTTTTCAAGAATTACATACTAATGAGTATGTAATAATTTCAAAACGAATCACTCGAAGAAGCTCCACCGGAGAACTTCTACCCTGAAAATAATCATTACGACGCCAACTTTTCAGATTAATATACCGTACTATATTATGGCCAAAATGCTATTGAAATTTCCGAACAGGATGTGCAAAATAAAGCTCCCCCTGTAAATGAAAATTTTCTGGAAACAGGCCAGGAAAACCCATTGACCTGACCAAAATAAATATCTCCTCAAATAATGCCTTACCTTACCTATTAATTAAAGATAGGAACATAAAAATCCCTCTTTTAACTGCGTTTAGTATTTATAATAAAATTGAATTTATTTTGTTTAAGTTTCACGATTACTATGACGGTGTTTTAGGTTTACAAGACTTAATCAATTTAAATCTTAATATCGATTTAATAAATAGGAAATTAGTAGGTCCAAACCTAGAAATGCCCTTTAAATATCGAGAACCTAGGGATGTTACCTTTTCATTTTCCGTAAACGCACAGGAAAAAATTCTCAAACGCATCCCTGTAAGCGTTTATACAGGTGAAATTATTACGAAGCCATGTCATGTGAACGACTTGTATATTCTCCAAATTTTGTCAACTTCTGAAAATGGATATACCCCAGTTGAAATTCAAAACCCAATTGATCATATTATTTTAGTAACCCTGCCCTGCCTGTCGATTGTTTTAATCAAAATGAATTCGAAATTTTCACCATGAATCATTTCCAAAATGAAATTCAATAAGAACGTCAAATTAACGATATACTCGAGAAAAATATTATTCGTCCTTCATGTAGTCCATGGTCCTCTCCCATATGGATCGTTCCAAAGAAAATCGACGCCTTCGGTAAAACTAAATGGAGATTAATTTGTGACTATCGTGTCATAAATTCCAAATCAATCGATGATCGTTATCCATTACCCAATATAAATGACATTTTGGATCGACTAGGTAGAGCCCAGTATCGACCTTGCGAGCGGGTTTCACCAGATGAAAATCCAAGAAAAGTCAATCGAAAAACTGCATTTACGGTAAACAATGGTCATTACGAATATTTGCGCAGCATGCCATTCGGAATTAAGAATGCGCCAGCAACCTTTCAAAGAGTAATGGACGAAGTTCTAAAAGAGCTCAAAAAAAAATATGTATAGTCTATATGGACGATATCATTATTTTTAGTGTAGGTTTACAGGAACATATTCAAAATTTAAAATTAGGATATTCATTTTCCATGCTAAGAGAAGCAATCTTAAAAATTCAGTTAGATAAATGTGAATTTTTACGTAAAGAAGTTGAATTTTTAGGATATATAATAATCCCAGACGGTATTAAACCAAATAACAAAAAGATAGTAGCAATACAAAAATTCCCCGTGCCTTTAGGCTCACCCAAACTAACTCAATGCGAAATAAAATCATTCCTAGATCTCTTAGGATATTACAGAAGATTTATTAAAAATTTCGCTAAATTAACTAACCCAATGACACAATGTCTTAAAAAGAACGAAAAATAGTACATAATAAAGAATTTTTAGATTGTTTTAAAACTTTATTAACATCTGATTCCGTACTAAGATACACAGACTTTACGAAAGCACAGTTTATACCGTACCGAATACGGTATAAACTGTGATGAAACGTTTTGAATTAACAGGCGCATCAAATTACGCTATAGGCGTAATTTTATCTCAAGACGATCATCCCACCCCATATGTTACGCATCGAGAACATTAAATCGGGCTGAAATAAACTACTCAACTATTGAGAAGGAACTTCTTGCAATAGTGTGGAGTTGCAAATATTTTAGACCATTTTTTTGGACATAAATTTACCATCTTAACTGACCAAACCACTTCAATGGTTGTTCTCATTAAAAGAACCAAATTCTCACCTTGTGCCATTGCGCCTCAAATTAGAGGAATTTGACTATAAAATCCAATACAAAAAAGGTAAATTAAATCAAACAGCTGATGCACTTTCACGCAACCCTGTAGATGGCAATGCATTAGAGTCAGACTCGGTAAATAACAACCCTGGCGACGTTGATGATATAAACGAAGAATTCCTAGGGGAACCTGACAAGTTACCTTATTTAGATGAAACAAAAATTAACGAAATTCTCCAACCACATGCGTCAACTTCGAAAATTACCATACATTCTAATCTAATGTGCAACCTAAACCACCCGATAAAAAACAAGACGATCAAAGTGATTTAGAGACAGTCCACACATCCTTAGAAGATCCAATTTTTAATATACCCATATCAGAACGATCTTTAAATTCCTTCAAAAACCAAAGTGTCGTCACCTCTGGCGATATAGAGAAAATCCAATCTCGCTGTGAGAACATTTTTGAAAATTCACGTCTACTTGTGACGATTTCGAATAATAACCCAACACCCCATATTATTCAAATATTAAAAGAATATATTGATCCAAAACAAACTTACGCGATTCATTTTCGAAATCATCTTTTAGCAGAATGATTTACCGTTACGCTACAAAACCTTTTTAGAAATACTTCTTATACAATTATATCGTGTCCTAAAATCGTAGAGGGCGTAGAAACCTTAAATGCATAAAAAGAAAAACTAGAATTATACCATATAACCAACACATGCCATAGAGGCATCAATGAAATGAAAAATGCTCGTTCTCTAAAATTCCATTGGCCAAAAATGGCAAATGACATAGAAAATTATGTTAATAACTGTGTGAGGACAGACATCCGCCAGTCATGAAATTTAACTTAACACCAACCGCAGCCAAACCCTTTGAACATATCCACATAGATACTTTTAAAATATCAAATCAGAGCTATTTAACAATTATCGATTCTTTCTCTCGATATGATCAAGCCTATCCATTAAAAAATGTCAGAGGAACTCTAGTAATCGAAAGCTTTTTTAATTTCATTACACACCACACTTTACCATTAAAAGTTACCGTAGACTCATGTACTGAGGTCAAAAAAAAAGAAGTCGTTTGTAAATTATATAAACTATACTACACCAAAAAACAGTAATTCAAATTCTCCCGTAGAACGGTTTCATTCAACTCTAATTGGGCACTACAGATGTCTTAGAGAGGAAAATAAAAATTAGTAACCAGAACAGGTGATTAAACATGCTGTGTTAGGCTATAATAATTCCATTCACAGTGTAACTAAATACACACCGTTCGAGATTATAAAGGGCCATATAAATAGCCGAGGCCCCTTTGACTTAAACGATCATGTAATTATATCTAATTATGTCCAATCGCATAAAGAAAACGCGAAAGAATTATATAACAAAAGTCAGCAGAAAAATGCGGAAACTAAAGAGAAAATAATTTAAAAAAATTAACGAAAATCGATCAGAACCCTCGGACTTGGAAAATTAAGACATCGCCTACGTTAATACTAAGGCTAGAAATAAAAACATGCCTAGATTTAAACAGACCCAAATAACTAGTCAAAATAAATTAAAGTTATTTACTAAAAAAGATGCTTATAAGAAAATTGCTAGAAACACAAAAAGTAAACAAAAATCCTCTTTGCAGGTAAGCAATGTACCGGACAATACTGTTGTTGATCCCGTTACTCAAAGTACCTCCCACACTATCTAATTCCAATCATACAAATAACTACTGTAAAAAAACATTTTACTATTACAACTCGGTAATGCAAGATTAATTTATTCAAAAAACATACGTTTCCACACTATATTGTTTTATTATCTATAATCCATCAATCAGAAAATGTTGAAAATCATTTAATTCCATAAAAAATCATCTCAAAAAGGCCCAAGCCACCAGTCCTATATCATACCAAGGACTTTCCGAAACTGCATACCTAACTCAAGACACTCAAAATAAATTAGGGAATCTTTACCCTCACATTCGTAACAAACGAGCTTTGATTAATATTATCGGTAAAGTACAAAAATGGTTATTTGGAAACCTAGATTCAGATGATACACAACGTTACGATCAGGCAATCAATAATTTACAAGAAAATCAGAAAAATATTATCAAAGAAGTAAACGTGCAAATATCTTTATCAAAAAACTGAATTAATATCTATAACAAAACCATAACCGCCCTTAACTGTAATCAACAAAAGCTAGAACAAGGTTTAAATATATTTGAATAATACAATTCACGATTTAGCTAGTTATATTTCTTATAAATTTTAGCACAAATAAATCTAGATTGCCTGTCCCAACCATGCCGAAATTTCGAAACAAAACACTGAAGCATCCCGTCAAGTTTCTTGAAGAGTTGGACAAATACTTCAAGAAAATGAAGACCCCGCCACATGAGCAGCTGGACATTGTACACGAGGCACTGGAAGATGAAACACAGGATTGGGCAACTATTTTCCATATTTCCTGGACCACCTTTGCCGCTTTCCACCATGACTTCTTGCAGAGTTTCTGGTCTGAACAGGAGCAAATTCAACTGCGGCGTATGATTACCGCTCATCGTTGGCAAGCCGGACGACGCACTATAGAGGGTCACATCACGTATTACTTGGGACAAGCTAGACTGTTAACCACTCTTATACCCGACAACCTTCTCGTCGCCGAACTTATCAAACATTTTCCACCACACGTTCGGTCACTATGGATTTTGCACCCTGAAAAATCCATTGCCCCTGCTGCCGAATTCCTTCATCAGCAAGATAATATTTTGGCATCCCAAAAATCTCAAACCCCTTTTCCAAAATCTCCACCCACTTTTGCGAACGCTGGCCCAAGCGTTTGCGCTCCGATCGATATTCGGTCGTATCGCCACTGATTTCTAGCCAGCCGTCGGCGTCGGGAAACGCCCCGAGGTCGTACCGTTAGGTTTGATCACCCTTACTTGTGCCCTCTTTACACCCCCGCCTATAATCTCAACGCTACACACTTCTCAGACCGCCTGGCGCCTGCTTAAACAGATGGGATGGTTAGAAGAAAAGGGCCTCGGTCTCATCCTTCAGGGTATCACGCAACCTGACGTTGTTGCCAAACATACAAGAAAAAGGTGACTTCGAGAAAAAGACGAAATAATTCTTCAGAAAAATATCACATACCAAAGATTTGTTCCGGGAATTAAGGCTGCTTCAATCCTCACTTCGACTCGAGCCGAAACCCATTTATCCGAAATTTCAATTAGGTTCATGCAACACTCATCGACTGCTTTGCTAGACACTGGGTCCGAAATTATGTGTATCTCAGCCGATACATGCGAGGTTATAGTTAAAAGTACTCGATCACATGTTCTTTCACGAGCGATGGTTATCCAGGGCGCTTTCGGTACTCGCAGTAAATCTATTACTCAGCAGGTCCTGCTATCCATTTCAAATCTGCAAAGTCCTTTTGAGATTAGTTGTCTAGTTGTCAAAGGGCTTGTCCGCTCCTGTATCCTTGGTGCTGACTGGTTACAGAAAGATCGGGCTGCCTTAGACATGCCCAACCGGAGACTGCGTTTATCTACGGCCGATGGGAAGCCGATAGACGTACTCTTCATGTCCGCCATTTTATATCCGTCTAACTTAACTCTGGAACCAGACGAAACAGAGTTACGTGTTCTTACCAAAGCTCCGTCATCTCCGCACTCTCCAATAGAATCCGCCGCCAGTCAAACTAACTTGACCGAACCAGAAAAATTATTATTGAAAAATATCTTGTTGCCATTCGCCGACGTATTTTCTATGCAACCGAGTCTGACTACGTTATACCAACATGAAATACGCCTTCACGACTTAACTCCTTTTGTCAAGAAGAGTTATCCTGTCCCTTTTGCCTTGAGACACGCGGTAGAAGCAAAATTAGAGGAAATGCTTCAACAAGGTGTTATCGAGCGTACCTCGTCAGCCTACTCCAGTCCGATGACCGCTGTGAAAAAGAAGGATGGTACCATCGGCATATGTCTCGTCGCTCAAGCCCTTAATGATAAGATGGTGTCCGATCCACGATGTTGCTGAAGTTCTAATACCAGAGATTCAATGAAGCTACCGCTACCATCATGGGCCACTACTACCAACCAACCGGAGGTGGAAAAGCCAGTCCTGCAAAGTTTGCCGCCAAACGTGACCTACGCCACTACCAACGTAAACAAAAGTTACGTCATACCCGAAAAGAAGAAGAAGAAGCGTACTCGACCACGAATCAACAAACGCAGCAGGCTGCCAGGTGAGAGCCATATCCACCTCTCAACCAGCGGGAAAAACTCTGTCACCGACGACGGACCTATTTTGGGACATTCTAAGTTGTGATTTTTTTTGTTTTTTTCTCGTAGATATCATTCGATTTCACCTTAGTTTTACCCGGTATATTATTGCGCTGATTCAGTTTATGCACATATCTCTTTTTCTCTAGGTATATACAATTTTATCCATTTATTTAAGTGTTTTTTTGATTTTTAGCCGTATTTTTATGAATATAGTTTACCTTAGTTTTTACCCATACACACGTATCATGTATTATTAAGATTATTGTTGTTATTAGTATTATTGCCCTGGTATTTAGTTTATACTCATATATATTTTTTTAATTATAGGTATATAATTTTATCCATCTATTTAACGCGAAAACGGATCCAAACTACTGTACTAAAAGGGGTTCAGAGTTTATCTTGACGCTCACTAGAATCAAAGTTAAACATTTTTCTCCGTTCTCGACAAGCATGGGAGAGTGAAACAGACCGACCCTAGGTATGCGAATTAACAAAGAAAAGTTCTAAAATAATGAAATTCACCCACAAAATTGGAATACACTCAGTATTATAATAAGCTTTAAAAAACGCTCATTTCATGCAATCGTACCAAATAAGTGTCGAGAGACAGGTAGAATAGGGACGCGCGCCGGGATCCGGACTAACACCCGACGCGAGACCGATAGGTACGTCTTTGTCTAATGCAGTGGTTAAATGTGTGGGATCGGAATATTTGATATTTTCTTGTCGCACTTACAGAGTTAAATGGGATCATTTCCATATAAGAACGCGACAAAAAAGCACGGATAGGCAGAAGCAAGAAACCTTCTTTCTAACCCTATACCTTCGCTTTTGGGCTGAGTGGTTTTCCCTACATACCTTCGCATTCAGCTGAGTGGTGTCTTTACAATCTTAACCTTATTCCCGTAACCTATTTCCAAGCAAATATCGTTAATTCTTAAATAATTAGTATCTGTCTTAACGATGAAACGAAGAGCCAACAAACGTAGTGCCGCAGGCACTAGTTCCAGGGGAGAAGAACCTGCTTCTTCGTCCATAGGTAAATAATGGGTTTATATTTTTAATATTTTAAATGGATATATTTACTACAAGACTTTGTTTTAATAATGTTTTTTATACTCAAAGTAAAGGGAAAGGGTACAGCAAACTCATAGTACAGTAGATTGGAGTTCGGTAAAATACGTTCTTTTGTTTGGGACTTATTCCTGCAATAGGTGGTGTACAAGATAAATCTATTAAATCAAACTAAACTTCTGTATTATAGATCAACAACAAGATGGGCTATTGATAGTAAGAACTTTAAATAGTTATTCCCCAAAAATACTACAAATAAACAAATATGAAACAGAGACCTACTACGTCGACTGATGCCTTCGTCTCGCCCCCCAAAAGAAACCTTCGGTCACCCCCCAAAACAACCTGATGACGTAATTCCGTGGGGGATCCCATACGTCCTGGTCAAGATCTTACCGATTATGCTCCCTACTTGTTACTAACTTAGGTATTAATTCCTTAAGGTGTGTAGGTATATCAGGTGGTATGTACGAGGACTTCTAGAGTAAATGTTGCGAAATTACCGAGCATTGAGCACAGTGTAAGAGCATGCCTTTTGGATTTTGATACCTAACTACCTTACAAAATTGTCACCACTTGTTTTAGGTTTGAGGGTCAAATGAAATGATGTAATGCAAAATAAAATGTAATTAACTAATTATACATTGGTTTATATGATAATGGTTTATTGAAATTTTGTAAGTCTTAAATATCGACATTTTCCATTCTATTAAAGAAAATAAACATATTAAATGGTCTATCATTGTTTTATTACCAGTATTATCTGGTACCGAGGAAGACAAAACTTCTACTTTAGGAACCTACTACTACACAACGTCAATTAAACAGGGTCTGAGCCAACAGTAATAATATTTATTATCATTACTGTTACGATCACGTCCAACAAAGTTGCTGTCTTTTGGGTGCAAAAGGGTGTACCCGGGTCAATGGCGTTTCAGTAAGATGGCGACTAAAACTCGAGGAGTATGATTATGATATTGTATATAAGAAAGGAAAGCAGAACACGAACGCAGACGCCTTATCAAGAATTAAAATGAATATGATGGAAAATGAGTCAGTTGTTGGAAACCCCGGAGATGTCGACAACGATATTAACCAGTATTTGCAAGAATTGCAAAACAATCCCCAGACAACTAAAGAAAAATAAGTCATTAGAGAAATATTCGATCTACACTCACCTCCAACTTTCCAAACAACCAGTAGTTTAGACTTACCCAACGAACGTGAATTAGAGGAGAATGAAACGATACATTCGTCAAGGGAAGACCCAATTCTCAATATACCTATCACGGAAAATCCGGTAAACTATTATACGAATCAAATTGTTTTTACCGAGAAAAACACAGGTACTTACCATATGGTAAGAGCATCACCTTTCGAGACAAAAAATCGTAAAACGGTCAATCTTTCTAATAACTTTGAGGAAGAAATAATAGAGTTTTTTAAAGATTATGTCGAACCCAAGAAAATGTACTGCTTATATGTCCAAAAATCCGAAATCGAGTTATTACCTAAAATATCTGTACTCCTTACCAACACATTCAAAAACCATTCATATCGGTTAACTTTCTCTAATTCTATGTTACATGATGACGAGCGGAAAAAAGAGCTAATTAAACACTATCACGAAAAAACTTGTCATCGTGGAATAAACGAAGATCTAGCTGATTTGAAACGATTATATTTTTGTCCCAACATGAAAACTGACATAATAGAATATATTAATGATTGCGAGATTTGTCAACAGGCAAAATATGGTAGGCATCCGCCTAGAATCAAATTTGCCCTAGCAGCAACTCCATCAGAACCACTAGAAGCTTTACATATAGACACCTTTAAAATTTTAAACACGAAATTTTTAACCATCATTGATGTATTTTCGCGGTACGCCCAAGCATACCCCTTGGAACCAATATGCAATGCTGAGATAGTCTTAGATCAGTTAATTAATTTAATGACTCATTTTGGAATACCACAGTCAATTACTTGTGACAATGGCCTAGAATTGAAAACATCTTTATAGCTGATTTTTGCAAACTACATAAAATAAATCATCATTTTACTACACCCGGAAACTCTAACAGCAATAGCCCCATTGAACGACTTCATTCAACTCTTGTAGATAACTTCCGTGTAATGCGTTTAAAAGACCCAAAATTAAGCATAAAGAAAACAATGCAATATTCAGTGTTCGGCTACAATTCGGCAGTTCATAGTGTTACCAAACAAAAACCGTTTGATATTATAAATGAACGCCTAAAAGCAATTGACCCTTTTGACCTAACAGACGAACTAATATTGAATAAATTTATTATTGATAGACGCGAACGTTTAACGTTTATTTATATAATCATATTCATGAGACATCCCTAAGTGCGAAAACACACGTAATCGAAAAAAGAAACGAAAATCGCGAAGATCCGCCCACGCACGCCGAAGGTTCTAAGGCTTATATAAAAATAAAGCTAAACCACGGCATATAAAAACGGTACTTAAAAAGAATCTACCAACAAAAATTAAAACCCATAAAAATAAACTTGTCCATAAATCACAAATAAAGTGACCCTCAACTAATAAGCGCTCTCTTCCACAGGACAAGGATAAGGACAATAACCATGACACTGACCAACCCCAACCAGGTTGCAGTTATACTCGTGATGATAGCGGCTCTCACTCATAGCAGCGATATCAAATTCACTGAAATAAAATTTCCTTTATTTCCCTTTAATTTAGGTATGACTAGAATAGTAGAAAGTAAGCATACTTTTATACATTATATTGACGTAGGTCCTTTAGCTAATCAATTAAATAATCTTGAACATTTTTATAAAATTATAGAATTAAACCTAGAGACAACATATGCTAGAAATAGTACTTCTGCAATCTTGCGCAATCTTCTGATATAGTTCGCCCAGCCGTTGTTGACCCTCGAAACGCATGCAATTGCATGCGTTTCGAGGGTCAGCAACGGCTGGGCGAACTATACATGCAGAACATTTAATTAATAACGTTAGGATTAAGCTTAATAATATTTCACCGCATAAGCGATCTAAAAGAGGTCTTTTAAATATCGTGGGTAAGGTTAACAGACGGCTTTTTGGGAACTTAGATAGTGACGACGGAAAAAGATGACAAAGCAATTTTGTCTTTGGCATACAATCAGAATTCTGTTAATCATGAAATGTCTCTTCAAATATCCCTCACTAAACAATTAATCAGTAACTATAATAAAACAATTTCTCAATTAGATGCAAATCAAAAATTGATAAAAAGCAAGTTATTGCAGTTTCAGTATAATGTAAATCAAACCTTAGATGACATTTCAGCATATTTAAGAGCTCAAAATACTCTCGATCAGATCATCCAGACAGCCAAAATTTAATTACCTTCTTAGACAATATTGAGAATGCGGTTATGTTCGCTAAACTAAATACGTTGCATAGTTCTGCATTTCAATTATGAAATCATAAACTACTTTGCGAATACATACGATAATAAAAAAAAATTTAATTTTAAAAATATAATTTCGTATTATCAAATTTGTGGTCTCCAAGTAAGCTTTTCTAATAGTAAGATTATATTCGCTATACATTTGCCAATCTTACTTAATGAGGTTTTCGATACTTTTCACCTCATCCCAATTCCTTTGAACCAATCGATCATAATTCCGAATTATCCCTACCTAATACTTGGCTTAAATCAAATTCAAGAAGAACAAGAAGAGTGCCCGGAAATCGAAGATGTCTACATATGCCAAAATCGATTGAAAACTCTGTTTACGAATTGCATCGTCTCGATGATCCGGTATGCTGAAAACCAAAACTGCCACGCGGAAAAGTTTCAATTACCACACCCAATAGTAAAAGCCATTACCAGCAAACACATACTAATTATACCTGCGGAGTAACAATTAAAAGTCTTCGAAAAATGTGAAACAAATGGAGGATACGTCCTTGTTTCCATGCCAAAAATGGTAGAGATACCAGTCGGCTGCCAAATAAAAATTTTGGACTACCACTTTATCAATAAAGAAGACGAAGTTAAGGAAGTTCCGCTTAGCTTATCTGAGATTAAAATGCCCGAAGAAAACACTCATTTTCTAAAGCAAGAACCCATCCACCTTGAATCAATCGATCTGGACGAAATACATCGGCTGAAAGAAAAATCAATGCTCCTGAGGACCCCCAAAAAATGAGATATCCACCCAGTCGGATGGAGTTTTATCACCATCATCCTTTCACTTGGAGTAGTAGGAGTAGCCTTTTGGATCTGCCTGAAAATCTATATACAAAGAACCCGGAAGAAGACTGCCAATCAACCCGATTAATCCAACCCATGAAACATTCATCCCTCATGTTTCACTCTTCGGCGGGAGGAGTTATGTGACGACCACAAAGGAAGTTCTCACGGTCTCTGCAGAGCTAACAACTTCATGCGAACTTATAAATATACCTAATTATTGTATTATTATTCATTCTTTTCATATTCTCGAGCTTGTAACGTGTTAAATAAATATTTTTTTCTTCAAACGTCAGTAAATCCGTCATTACTCGACTGTTTAGGCGGCCGTGAAGTTTAATTTTTCCTCCGCCGGAGCTTTACTTTTCACTTTTCCGCCGGCGGAGATAAAAGTGTTACCATAGCAACATAGATACAAACAAACAACAAAGCAAGCGTCAACAACTCAAGAATTATTAAACTAAAATTTGTATTTATCACTCGATTTGTGCACTGCATTTCTAAAAATCACTAATTAAGGAACAAATTGGTTATTAACTTAATCGAACTTACTCAATAATTGCTTATCAATACGAAATTAAAACGCAATCGGAGACGCAATTTTAAAAAAATAATTATAATTATAATTACTACACAGGTAGTAGAAAGTGAGATAAACAAAATTATTATATTAACTGTTTTTATCAATAGCTGTTACAAAGTAATTAAATAAATTAAATTGAATACAAATAAACGATGATTAATGTTATTGACAAGGCTCAAAGTAAAAAATATTTTAATAAAATACATATATCGCTGATGACTTTTAAAACAAATTTAATTTGTTCATCTACTTGTAGCGAGAGATTTAAAGTATTTTGTCAAATTTCTTGCTAAAGCCAAATCTCAAAATTGCTGCCAAAATGTTTCTTAAATAAATTAATATATTATCATGCGATTATAATATACTAATTAATATATTATTTATACAATTGCTATAATTAAAACAATAGAAGTATCTATAGTCTATACTACGTTAAATAAATAACAAAAAATGTCATATTAGACTCTATACAAATTAGAGAACATGCAGTGTTCATCAAAATGACTTTCGATTAGAACATTCTAAACTCTAGAGTGGGTATCAGAAGTTAGTAGCAATCAATAGATTAATACTAATCAACATAAGAAAGCACACTTTGAACTTTACAGCTGCAAATGTTTCAAATTATCCTCAAAATTGAAATGAATTTAGGTAAATATACACGATTTAGGTGAGTAGACTCTATTATTTATGTATTCATTTATTTACGCACCAAGTCTATTTAACCATAAGAAGCATATCCAGAATCTTCAGGAATATGTTTAAATTTGATACTCTATATGGCATTAGTTGCCATGATAATTGAATACAATCAGAATGAGCAACTATTTTAGTTTGGGTCATCCCATAACTACTTGGTTAGTTTGGGTTAGTACTCTGCTCCTCAAAAATTTGTACTGAGAGATCACTGTGGCAAACACTGTATAAACTCTTCCTTAAACTAACGACACCAAAAGGTTGTATTTACAATAAACACATTACGGTTTGTCGACTGTGAATATTAAGGGAAGTTGCATTTATCACTTTTTGAAATAAAAATAAGAATGGTATTCCCATGAGAAGACACTTAACACTATGTAAAGTAGTTAAACAATAAAATTTTACTTCAACCTAATGTGAAAATAAGAAAATGGAGCATACCTTGTGAATATGTCATCACTAATGTTTATAAAGAAAAATAACTTTTACTGATTATTACAAATATTAATTAGCAAAGTAAAAAATATGTTTAAATATCACTTGTTGAGTCTATTCTGTTCATGGGGCGCCACATGTACATACATGTGGAGAATGAACAGAATTCTATGTTTAAGCATAGAATGCTTTTACCACATGGTTATTTCAAGAATCAGATCTCCTAAATATAAAACAAATTTTGTTTCAAAATATATGGCGATCCGTTACTACTGTAAATGTGCCTAGATATTATTTGTCAGTGTTATTGTTGACAGTGTCCACTGACAGCTTTATCTTACATTACTATAGCAACGACCTGTGCCCATTCACCGATACCGGTCTAAGCCGCAACCAACTTATCTTTGATAATAATTATTATTATTACTATTAAAAAGAGATATTTTTGCATTAATTTGTCGACATTTGAAGAAAAAACAGCATATTTTATGTGGAGGAAAAGTTACTTTTCATGGCTTGCTCTTTATTACCAGCCTCACTCCGTTCGGCTGTTAAACACGAGCGCGCCATGAAAAGTATCACTTTTCCTCCATATAAAATAGTATACTATTAAAAACACACTTTCTGCTTTGCGAAACATAACTTGTCTATATACAGTGTGTCCAAAAAAGTATGCAACATATGGGAAACTTCCTTATTATTGGATTTTCAGAAAATTTTATTCTTCATAAAAGTTGGTCCTTGCCCTAAAACAGTAAACGAATATTCAAATTTTACGTACTGCTTTTAGTGCGGACGCAAATGTCATTTTTCCAAAATCGCGTCGAGAGTAAAGTACCTTAATTTATAAAGATACAGCAAAATCTTATAAGGAAAAGTTCTTCCAAATTTCTGAAATCTGAAATTAGAGTTAAGTACATCAATTTTTAATTTCCCTTTTTTTTCTCGATTTTTTTTCTCAAACGTTACGCCATCGGTGAATGCTTTGATCTTTTGTTATTAGTATACTTGCCAAGCAACTTCAAAATGTATTTAAAGTAGACATTAGTTACATAGTTGCACAATGATTCAGTTTTTACAGAGATAAAAGCCAGTTTAGCTATCAGTGTGTTGCAAATACATTTAAACAATTTTGGTCCAAAATAATTATTGTCCACAATAATTATTACAAAATACAAGTGGAATGACGGACTCAATAATAATTAATTTCATACGTCAGAGCGAAGTAAAATTATTGCTATTTATTTGTTTTCATTCCAAATGCATGGCCTACTCTTCAAGACCAAATATTTTATATGGCTTTTTAGGATACTTGGGCATATTTTTCTCATCGGGTGCAAAAGATAAATAAATTATTAGTTGTTTTACAAGAAATTCAAAGAGTTGGTTCTATTCATGATTTTGAGTGGATAAATTTTTGAATCAAAAGTGTTTAAATGTGTTTGCAACACACTGATACCTAAACTGGCTATTATCTCTGGAAAAACTGCAACATTATGCAACTATGTTACTAATTTCTATCTTAAATAAATTTTGAAGTTACTTGGCAATTATACTAATATCAAAAGAACAAAATTTTCTCCAGTGGCGTAACGTTTAAGAAAAAATCGAGAAAAAAAAGAAAAATTAAAAGCTGATGTACTTAACTCAAATTTCATATTTAGATTACTTTTTTAATTTGGAAGAACTTTTTGTCAACGACGGAGGTTGCTTTTCTGAGCTCGCAATCTCATTTCTACCGGCTACTTGAGACTCTTTACGAACTCACTCTGTCGCCGATAAACTCACGAAACAAAATAACAAACAACTACATTAGATTTTTAAGCGAGAGTGAATTTCAAGTAGAAAGAATGTTAGATTCGCATTGAGAACTAGTCAACTGACTACCGAGAACTAGCTTCTATTACAACTTAAGTTTTTTTAGATACAAAGTTAAAATCTGAGCAGTAAAAAGTGACGTTTTTACTGACTTACTTCACATACCGTTGTCATACCTTTTGATTGTTGCCTGTCTGTGTTTTTTATCTTTAGCATACTGTTATCTGTAACATTTTCCTTATAAGATTTTGCTGTATCTTTATAAATTAAGGTACTTTACTCTTGACGCGATTTTGGAAAAATGACATTTGCGCCCGCACTAAAAGCAGAACGGAAAATTTGAAATACTCATTTACTGTTTTAGGGCAAGCACCAACTTTTACCAAAAATAAAATTTTCTGAGAAAACAATAATAAAGAAGTTTCCCATATGTTGCATACTTTTTTGGACACATTGTATGTAGAAAAAGTAGAAAAGTAGTCATTTTTTTTTTCGGGAAAAAAAGTAGTTTCATAAAAAGGTATATTTTAAACGTTCACTAAGCCAAAGTAATCAAAACCAACCCAGACTAACCCAAACTAACCAAAGCCAACCCAAACCAACCTAAACTAACCCAGACTAACCCTAAATTAACCAAAGTATGGAAATAAGCGCGCATGTCTCTTTGCCATCTCAAACTAAGCAAAACCAATCGAGACTAACCTAAATTAACCAAAGCCAACCTAAACTAATAAAAACTAACTCAGACCCTCCTAAATTAACCAAAGTAAGGAAATAAGCGCAAACAAGCGCGCTACGCGCTACTATCTCGACCTAAGCAAAACCAACCCAGACCAACCAAAACCAACCCAGACCAACCTAAATTAACCAAAGCCAACCCAAATTAACCAAAACTAACTCAGACTAACACTAACTTAACCAAAGTACGGAATCAAGCGCGCTACGCGCGCTTTTCCTTGCTACTATTGCCTATTCTTGTTTCTCGGCTTCTCGTCTTTCATCGTCGTTTTTGTTGGAGTGTTTCAGCCAGTCGATGCTAAGCACGTTGAAGTTTCCTACTATGACAATTTCTGCCGTTGGATGGTTGATTTGCAGAAAATCGATTTTATTGCGAATATATGAGAAAGGCCGTTTATATCGGTGTTCACTAGGTGTTCTATGCAAGCAACAAATGAATTTGATTGCTCGATCTGTGCTTAGATTGAACCACATGACATCGAAGTCCTTAGGTTCGTATGCTTCTTCTCGTTGACAGCATAAATCGTGTATATAAAAACAGCTAACCCAGATTTATGTCAAAATGAGGAGTAAAGGTCGTATCTGGATATATTCAAGTGAATATGTGTGGTGTTTGATTTCACTTTTGTTTCTGATAGACCTAAAACATGAGGCTTATTTGATGTTAGGTGCTGGAGAATCGTGTTAATATTTATGTTGGTTGATGCCTCTTATATTGCAGAAGTCCAATCACAGTCTATTTTCTATCCTGAAAACATTCAGACCTGATGGTCCCCCCAAGCCAGCCTCCACCCGCAGATCAGAGTGGGAGGCTGTTTTACCTCCGGAGTATTTTGATCTGGGAGGCGACATCATGCAATACTTTTTCTTTTCTATTTATACAGAAAATTATTACTTTCTCGCAATATTTTCATCGATAAATATTTGATATGCGTATGCAGTAAGGTAGTAATTTTTTTAGTCAAAAGATAATAAAGCGAGATGCAGTTAAAATACTAGCTACGAACATTAAGCGAGCTATGAATTTCATTTTAAAAGGAATTGACTCTTATTATCCTTATCTATGACTCTTGTTGTCTATTCCACGGTGAATAGATGGTGTCCTATGTTAACCGATTATCATAATTTTGTTAGTGTATCTTTTAATATAGATACACTATATCTCAAGATAATCACTGCTATGTCTTTTTATATGGGATCTATTTAATTATTATTGAAACTTCCCATGGTTATAAATATTGAATTGTATTTTAAATACATTGTATATTATAAAATGGTGAAGCTGTTAAAGTAAATATATAAATACACTATTTTCTAGAGCCTCAATGTTTATTTTAGTTGGGAGGATAAAATTAAAAAAAAAAAGATAATTCAGCGAACCAAATTTTGATAAAGTAATCATCGGTAAGTAAAGATTTTTAGTTAAGGATTTACAAAAATATCATTTGTTTGTACATGTTTATTGAGTTAAAAATTTATCAATGTTAAGTGTCTCGGAAATTGAACTGATCTGGACCCTACTA
>MU188722.1:15769-31992 GCA_016904865.1 Pissodes strobi
ATCCGGTTTTTTAAATGTATCTTGTTCTTTGAGAGATTATTTCTTTTCGTTTCTTTTTGTATTTATCAATGCAAAGCTGTTTTGTAGCATATCTTCTTTAAAAAATAGTCTTTCTCCCCATTTAGCTTCTCCGTTTTTTTTCTCTTTTATTGTTTATCCCTTTACATTTATCCTTTATCTTATTTTTATTTCCTTATTCTCTTTCTTTCCTTCCTTTCAGCTATTCCTCTTTCTCTTCTTTTTCCACCTTCTCTTCTCCTTCATCTATTTTTTATCATTGTTGCTTTTTCCTGTTTCGTGTTCCGCGTTTTTTGTATTGTGATTCAATGTTCCTAGTTTCTGTTTTTTTCGTCCCTCTTCCTTGCTTCTTATTTTTTTGTTCTTTACTATTTTTTCTTTTGCTTTTTTTATTCTTGTTCTTTGTAATTCGTTATTCTTACTGGTTAGTTTCTCGTGCTTGTGCGAAGCTGTTTTGTAGAATATCTTTTTTTTTAAATTGTCTTTCTCCCCATTTAGCTTCTCTGTAAATGTTTTATCCTTTATTGTTTATCCCTTTACATTTATCCTTTATCCTATTCCTTTCTTTCCTTTCAGCTATTTCTCTTTCGATCTTTTTTCACTATCTCTTCTCCTTCATATATTTTTTTATCGTCTACCTCTTCTGCACCCCAGCTCCTTGTTCCTTCTTGTTTCATGTTTTACGTTTGTCGTTTATCATTTACTGTTCCTTGTTTCTGTATTCTTGGTCCTTGTTCTTTATTCTTCGTTCCTTGTTCTTTGTTATTCGTTATTCATTATCAATTTCCTATGTCTCTTCTTCTCCTTTACCCTCATCCTTTTACTTTACAATAAAGCATATTTTGATTTGATTTGGTCGTCCCCCCCCCCCCTTTGCTTTTTTTATTTTCATTTTTCTCTTCTGCATCTTGTTTTGTTAAGCCTTAGTTAAGTTACTGGTGCTTGCTCTAATTAAAGATCTATACTTATTGCACATACATGTCTGGGCTTTTAGGTGCTATTATAGGAAACATATTGTACTTCTGCTAATGCAACTTTGATTTTTCTAAACTTGAACTGAAGAAACTGAAACTGAATGCCTTGATTGGCGTGCAGGTTATGTAGCTCAGATTAGAGATCGATCTTAATTTCACTCAGCACTGTGAGCTGCACCTCTTGAGTAAGGTTTGGCGGTTACGGTATTGGTAGAACAACCAGAGCCGCGTTTCTGTGAACTGTAGGCAATGGTTAGAGTGGAATATGTGGGCGACATAATTTGGACTAATAGTCCGCTTGCGCTGTTCGCTCGCGTTGTTTATAA
The DNA here is from genome assembly GCA_016904865.1 of Pissodes strobi. Lineage (NCBI taxonomy): Eukaryota > Metazoa > Arthropoda > Insecta > Coleoptera > Curculionidae > Pissodes > Pissodes strobi. The sequence continues at coordinate 17,088 of MU188722.1, forward strand.
TTTATCTTGAATATTTACGTAATACTTTCCCAGTTCAAGTCTAAACTTAGGACAGGGTGATAATTATGAATTATATATGGATTCAAACCAATTCTATACACGGTTATGGAAGCCCCATCCGTTTGTGTGCCACCCTGAACAGATAAAATAAAAAATATAATGAAAATAAATGTTCTTGGCCTCGTAGTTGACGGCACGTTTAAAAATGCAACAACGGCAGCGACAGGACTGTCGCGAACGGGTAATTAGGCGTCGACCGCGCGACATGCCCGTGACAGGTGCTCCTCTTAATAAAATATACGGGCTGAAGTTGACGCGGCCGGCCGGTTTTATGCGAAATTGACATGGGCGTAACGTTCGAGGTGATTAGAGTAATGAAGTTGATGATAAACATGCAACTGTTATATAGAGTGAAGCAACGCTAAAATTATCATGTTCGTCTTCTTCTTCTTTAATTCAATTTTATGGCCTCAACTACCAGAGCTAAAGTTATGCATGGAAAGAAGAAGGATGTGGACTGTGGAGATAATTCTTTTCGTAGCAAAATTGTAAGCTCGTAATTAATTGTTGTCGTATGTTCAACATTGATTGACGACGCCCCGCCCTCTACTATGTTAACGTCATCCGACCCCCCAAAGAAAACCAAACGTCCGCTCATAAATAATATTTATTTTAGCGTTACGTGTCTGGGCTTCGGTTTGTTATTATTAATTTCGTTGATTTATTAAAACTTCCAGCGTCGTAACTTTTACGAGTGAGCGCCATGTGTCACGACTTGTCACCGTTTTATTAGAGAATTATTTTAAATTTACGACGCCGCCGCCGCCGACGCCGTTGCTGCGGCAGCGAAAATACCCCCATCGAGCGGCGATTTATGTATTTAACAGCTGCGGTACGGAAAAATCCACGACGTGTGAGATAGAAACGGATTTTCTATATTTAATCGTGGATTCTCCACGAGCGGCCGGACCGCTCACCGGATTTGAAGCTTCTTGTTCTCCATATCAATCGATTTTTCTCAGGGAACATTATCGCGTTATCAAATTTCAAAAAAAACTTAAAACAAATTATAATAATAAATGACCCACTGCTTAAAGCCTCTTAACGTTCCCACCAATCTCGAATCGATAAATTCCCCGGATCGATAAATTTAAATGAGTAGAAAACATCTGTAAATGCGACGTCTTACAGACAAGCGGTTGAATTGGATTCTATTCGTATTATATTTATTGCCGCTCTTTAACAAGACGCGGCGGACCAAAGTCTCGATACGGATGGTCAAGTTTATAACGTCTTAATACTTGTTTTATTCGTTGCCAAAAAACACCATTTTGTGGGAGCATTGAAAAAGTGGTTCCCTTTGTTGGTCAACTATCAGTGGATAAGCATTATATTATTCATATAAGATCACTAAGGGTTTCGTATATACCCTCATCCTCTTCACACTGATTATTCGTGTTAATATGTCCTACACGAGTAGGTTAATGCCTTTCCAAACTAGAAGAGGAAGAAGAAGAAGAGGGTGAATGAAAAGCGCAAAAGGTTAGTCGAATGAATAATGAACAAAAAACTAAACGAATAACGTATAACGAATGGTAATAACAAAGAACAAAAATAAAATATCAAATAAGAAGCAGAAAATATAACAAAAACAAGGGAAGAATTAGAAAGAACTAGGACCATGGAACAAGGAACAAGAACCAAGTTACAAGGAACAATGAATGACGGCTGAGAAACGCGGAAATCGAAGAGGAAAAGAAGAAGCGCAGAACAAGGAATAAGGGCGAGGAAGTGGTAGATGATAAAAAGTTGTTGAAATAGAAGAGGGAGTGAAAGAACGAAGTGGAAAAAGGTGCAAGGAAGGAAAAAAAGAGGGTAAAGAAAATTAAAAATAGGCAAAGGAAGAGAAGTAGAGAAAAGCTAAATGGAAAAAAAGGCAATTTTTTTTAAAGAAGATATTATACGTTACATACATTTACACATACAACAACACAAAATAAAGGATAAAGACTAAAGAACACATACTAAAAAGCAATAAACAACGAGCAAAGACCGAGGAACTAATGAGTAACGAATAACGAATAACAAAGAACAGGAAAAGAAGAATAAAGAACACAGAAACAAGAAACAGTGAGTGACAAACGAGAAACGTAAAACATAAAACAAGGTAAAAAGGACGAAGAATGAAAAACAAGGAACTAGAAGCAGGGGTGGAGAAATGGTAGAGGTTAAAAAATAGATGAAGGAGAAGAGTAAGTTAAAAAAAGAGGCGAAAGAGAAATGACTGATAGGAAGGAAAGAAGGAGGATAAGGAAAATGGAAATAAGATAAAGGATAAATGTAAAGGGATAAATATTAAAGGAGAAAAAAGAACAGAGAAGCTAAATGGGGAGAAAGACAATTTTTTTAAAGAAGATATTCTACAAGACAGTTTCGCACTGACAAACACAAAAAGGAGAGAAAAATAAATAATCTCTCAAAGAAGAAGACAAATTTAAAAAACCGAATAAAGAACAAATAGCAATATACAATAAACGAAGGACGAGAAACTTACCAGTAATGAATAATGTGATCAGTAACGAATAAAGAATAACAAAGAATGAGAAGGCAGAAGGAGAAATAATAAAAAACAAAAAATTTGTTCCAAAGAACAGGAACGAAGAACACAGAAACAAGAAACAATGAATGACAAGCGAAAAATGCGGAACACGAAGCAGGGAATTAAAGGAGGTAGAGAATAAAAAGTAGATGATGGAGAAAAGGAAGTGAAAAAGGAATAGTTTAAAGGAATGAAAGAAAAGGGATAAGGAAAATGGAAATAAGATAAAGAATAAATAGAAAGAGACAAAAAATAAGGGGGAAAAAGAACGGAGAAGCGAAATGGAGAGAAAGACAATTTTTTTAAAGAACATATTCTACAAAACAGCTCCGCACTGATAAATACAAAAAGAAACGAAAAATAAATAACCTCTCAAAGAACAAGATAAATTTAAAAAACCGAATAAAGAACAAATAACAATATACAATAAGCGAAGCACTAGAGACTAACGACCTAAGAATAACGAATTACAAAGAAAAATAATAAAAGAAGGAATAAAAGAAGGCAAAAAAAATAATAAAGAATAAAAAAAATAAGACCAAGGAACAGGGACAAAGAACACAGAAGCAAGGAACAAACGAAAAATGCGGAACACGAACACCAAGCATGAAAAAGCAACAAAGAATCAAACAGAGGTAGACGATAAAAAAAATAGGGGATGGAGAAGAAGAGGTGAAAATAGAAGTGAAAGAGGAAAAGCTGAAAGGAAGGAAAGAAAGAGGATGAAAAAAATGAAAATAAGATAAAGGATAAATAGAAAGAGACAAAAATAAGGGGAGCGGAATAGGGAGAAAAACAATTTTTTAAAGAACATATTTTACAAAATAGCTCCGCACTGATAAATACAAAAAGAAACGAAAAAGAAATAATCTCTCAAAGTACAAGTTAAATATAAAAAATCGAATAAAAAACAAATAGCAATATACAATAAGCGAAGCACGAGAAACTAACCAGTAAGAATAACGAATTACAAAGAACAAGAATAAAAAAAGGCAAACGAAAAAACAATAAAGAACAAAAAAATGAGGACCAAGAAAGAGGGACGAAGAACACAGAAACAAGGAACAAACGAGAAATGCGGAACAAGAAACAGGGAAAAAGCAACGAAGAATTAAAAGAGGTAGACGATAAAAAATAGGTGAAGGAGAAGAGAAGGTGAAAAAAGAAGCGAAAGAGGAATGGCTGAAAGAAAGGAAAGAAAAAGGATAAGAAAAATGGAAATAATAAAGGATAAATATAAGGAGACAAAAAATAAGAAGGAAAAAGAACGGAAAAGCGAAATGAGAAGAAAGACAATTTCTTTAAAGAAGATATTCTACAAAATAGCTTCATACTGAAAAATACAAAGAGAATCGAAACAGAAATATTCTCTCAAAGAACAAGAATAAAAAAGGCAAAAGAAAAAATAATAAAGAACAAAAATTAAGGACCAAAAAGAGGGACGAAGAACATACAAACAAGGAACAATCGAGAAATGCGAAACAAGAAACAGGGAGAAAGCAACGAAGAATTAAAACAGGTAGGCGATAAAAAAATAAACGAAGAAGAAGAGAAGGTGAAAAAAGAAGCGAAAGAGGAATAGCTGAAAGAAAAATAAGAAAGAGGATAAGGAAAATGAAAATGGGATAAAGGATAAATGTAAAAGGATAAACAATAACAATAAACGAAGCACGAGGAACTAACCAGTACGAATAACGAATTACAAAGAACAAGAATAAAAAAATGGCAAAAGAAAAATAATAAAGAACAAAAAAAACAGAACCAAGAAAGAGGGACGAAGAACACAGAAACATGGAACAAACGAGAAATGCGGAACAAGAAACAGGGAGAAAGCAACGAAGAATTAAAACAGGTAGGCGATAAAAAATAAATGAAGAAGAAGAGAAGGTGACAAAAGAAGTGAAAGAGGAATGGCTGAAAGAAAGGAAAGAAAAAGGATAAGAAAAATGGAAATAAGATAAAGGATAAATATAAAGAGAGAAAAATAAGAACGGAGAAGTGAAGTGGGGGAAAAGACAATTAAAAAAAAATATATTCTACAAAACAGCTTCCCACTGATAAATGCAAAAAGAAACCTAAAAGAAACCAAGGAACAGGAATCAACTAATATTAAACAAGGAAGAAGGAAAAGGGAAAAAACAAGAACAGTGGACAACAAGGAAGAAACGCGCAAAAAGGAACGAGATATGAAAAACGAGGAACAAGTGGCAAGGGAGGAAGAGACAGAGGGTAAAAAGTAGATAAAGGAGAAGAGAAAGTGAAAGAAGAAACAAAAGAAGATTAGCTGAAAGGAAGAACAAAAAAACGGATAAAACAAAATGGGAAAAATATAAAGGATAAATGCAAAGGAAAGAAATAAAGAAGAAAAAAGAACAATATTAAAATTTTAGCGAGAGATAACACGATGAGAAGTTTTGAAATGCATATCAACCTCATTTTTGGAAGGTTACATTGAGAAAACCTTCTAAGAACAGAAGAAGATGAAGGTAATGAGAAGTAAGAGGAAAAGAAACAGAAATAACCTCTTAAAGCACAAGATAAATTAAAAAAAAACAGAATAAAGGAAAAATGGTAAGGAGCAAATACCAAAGGGCAATAAGTAAGGAGCAAAGAACAAGAAATTAATGAGTAATAAATAACGAATAAAAAAGAACAACAATAAAAGAAGACAGAAGGAAGTATGACAAGGAACAAGGAACAAAGAATGAAGACCAACGAACAGGGAACAACTAATATTGAAGAAGGAAGAAGAAAAAAAACAAGAACTGTGAACGACAAGGATGAAACGCACAAAAAGGAACGAAAAATTATAAACGAGGGACAAGGAGCAAGGGAGGAAGAGACAGAGGGTAAAAAGTAGATGAAGATGCAGATAAAGTGAAAGAAGCAAAGGAGGAATGGCTCAAAGGAAGAACAAAAAAAAAAGGATACAACCGAATGAGTAAAAGATAAAGGATAAATGCAAGGCAAAGAAATAAAGAAGAAAAACGAACAATGTTAAAATTTTAGCCAGAGATAACGCGATGAGAACCTTTGAAATGCATATCAATCGCATTTTTGGAAGGTTGCATTGAAAGAACCTCCTAAGAACAGAACAAGAAGAAGAAGAAGAAAATGATAAATAAGAGGATAAGAAACAGAAATAACCTCTAAAACACAAGATAAATAAAAAAAAACAGAATAGAGGAAAAAGAGTAAGGAACAAATATCAAAAGGCAATAAGTAACGAACAAAGAACGACGAATTAATGAGTAATAAATAACGAATAAAAAAGAACGAAAATAAAAGCAGACAAAAAAATAACAAAGAACAAGGGACGAAGAATGTAGACTAATATTGAACAAGAGGGGATCAACTAATATTGAACATGAAAGAAGGAAAAGGGGAAAAAATAAGAACAGTGAACGACAAAAAAAACGCGGCGTAAGAAACATGCAAAAAGAAACGAAAAATGAAAACGAGGAACAAGGAACAAGGGAATAAGAGACAGAGGGTAAAAAGTAGATGAAGGAGAAGAGAAAGTGAAAGAAAAACAAAAAAGATAAAACAAAATGGGAAAAATTTAAGGATAATTGCAAAGCAAAGAAATAAAGAAGAAAAAGGAACAATGGTATAATTTTAGTGAGAGAGAACGCGATGAGAACTTTTAAAATATCTCCTGGAGATATTTTGAGAAGAGCAAATACATGAAAGATAAAAGGAAATAGTAAAAAGAAAAGGACAAGAGAAAAATAAATAAGAAACATGAAGTAGAGGAGATACTAGAGGACAAAGACAAAAAAAACTTAAAACTAAGAGGAAATCCAAAAAATTAGCAGTGAAGAGAGCTCAAAAACTTAACAAATAACAAATAACGAATAGAAAAGAACAAAAATTATAAAGAAAGGAAACAGAAGGGAGCCTAACGAAAAACAAGAAACGAAGAAGAAAGACCGAGCAATAGAAAATAAGAAACAAGGATCAACTAACACGAAAAAAGGAATAAGAAAGGCTGCTAACAAGAAGCAGTGAACGACAAAAGAATAAGGCGGAACATGGCACACGAAACAGAGAAGACGGAAGAATGAACTAAAAACAAGGAACAAGTAACAAGAATAAAGACAAATTAGTGTATAAAAAAACAGTATATACAATAGTAGCAGACTTGAAAAGAATAAATTGAGGACAAAAATTAAAAAAGACAAAGGATAAATGGAAAGAAAAAGAAGAAGGGAGAAGCTAAGTGGGGCAATAAATTTGTACTAAATATTAACTATAAATCAGGCCTATTTGCTTGGTGCAAATTGACATAATCAACGACGCGTTTCGATTTATATGGACCTCCTCAGGACGATTCATCCATGTGGCAGAGACGACGACGGAAATAAATTGCTTGGATCAGGCGTGTTAAAAACAGATTGTGACGAGGCCCAGCAGTAAGATTCTAATCGCACCAAACTGCAATGCTTCTTATATTGTGTCCATATGCAAGGTGAAAGTCATGGCAGCATAAAATAACCCCGTTTTTTGGTTCACCCGGCGTTGCCAACTGTTTTTCGGCTCCCTGTAATCACTAAAAAAGCTTAAGCTTTGTCTTAATTGTGTTTTATTATTATATAAAGATGCTAGGAATGTTCCATGCCACGACAAATAAATGATGATCAATACTCTTATCCAATCGCAGAGTTTTAATTTGAACCGGCCGTCTATAATTTCGTTCCGCTGCGCTCCGGCTTATTAATTAAGTCATAAATAACGTAAATAGTCGTTTTCATAACCGCTCCGCGACATTGATTTGTGAGGTTGTTTTGTTAACTCAACTTAAATAATTGCCGCGATTAATCTCGCAGCTTTCCAAACACTATTTCTTCCCCATTATCAAGATTTATATTATAATTATCCGGGCAACGGCGATCCGTGGCTGCCACGCAGTCCATGCACACTGCATATTAGTTAATTAAACGAAAGACTGTGTGCTGATTTATGCGATGTGCGTGGCCATTTATAGTACTGGTTGACCGGGCTTTGACTCGCAACAACGCCGCGAAACACACTTGATACACGTCGCTCGCGTGTATTAACCGGTAGCGATGCGGTGCAATGAAGGGCCTACAATAGAAAATTGGCCCTCCCGATATCCGCTGCACTGTACCGTTTGGGTACTTGGATAAAAGGTGTCCCGATGCCCCCAGGCCACAACGTCATCCATCCATCGACATACAAATGGCATCGACATAATATATTTTAAATGGCTTTTTATTGCTTCAGACACGCCATAATTATTATAATAAATACCGACATAAATAAAATTAGCCTGGTAATAAATTCGCTTAATGGCTTTCCCAAGAAGGCTATTTTAAATTTAAATATTTCTAATACGACGCTAATGACAGGTTTAGCCGATTATCTACTTTGCCTTTAAATTATACGTTTTGAAATCGGCCTGTGTCATTATTATAATGAAAACAGCCGGTTGGATTAATAATAAGAATGTTGGCTGGGTAATTTACATAAATAAATGTACTAAAATCGCAGAAAATAACATCTAAGCACGAATTAATCGCTCAACATTATCTGAAATGAAAAAAATGGGCACCCACGACGTTTAAAATGCGTTTTTTAATGACGTCATAGTTGGTGAGATTCACGCTTTCGATGATTTTTGGATGAAAGGCAGTAGTTTTGATATACACACTGTATGCAACATCTTTTACCAACCAAAACGTCAAAAATGCTGGAAAAAGAATTGCGCATGGAGGAAAATAAGCATCATTCAACGTTTAGTATGCAGCAAGCCCGGTGGTATTTTCAGGTATTTATTGACGTCATAGTTTATTCAAAAGTTACAACAATCTGAGTTTACTTAGTAACTTAGAATTGAACTAAAATTAATATTTACGTCCAGATCCAACGCTTCACATTTCAAATGTAGCAAACCCGTTGCGCTTTAAGGTATTTTTTGACGTCATAGTTGGGATATTGTCACTTTCGATGCGCTTAGGGCACCGTATTGCGGAAGGAAAAAGTTTGCCAACTAAAAAGGTTTTTTTAAATCTCAGAGAGATGAATGAACATCCTCTAACGTTTAATATGCGATTAAAGAGATTTCAGGGATATAATGACGTCATAATTGAAGAAATTCATGCTCTCCATAAAATTTGATTAAGCGGCAGTGGTTTGAAACACCCACTGTATTCAAGAACTTTTACCAACTAAAAAGCCAGAAAATGCTAGAAAGAGAACTGCGCACGGAGGAAAACAAGCATCATTCAACCTTTAATATGGAGCAAACCCGCTAGTATTTTAAGGTATTTGCTGACCTTATAGTTGTACATTTGAGCTAAAATGACACGCAAAAGAGAGAAAATTAACATCTTCAAATATTTAAAACACAGCCAACCCGGTTGCTATTTCTGGTATTTATTGACGTCATACTTGAGATATTGTCGCTCTCGATGCGCCAAGGGCAACGTACTGCGAAAGGAAAACGTTTGCCAACTAAAAAGCGTAACTTTTAATGCTATTACCAGCCAAAAAGCCAAAATATACTAGAAAAAGAACCGCGCACGGTGGAAAATAAGCATCATTCAACCTTTAATATGCAGCAAACTCGGTACTATTTTCAGGTATTTGCTGACCTCATAGTTGTAGAATTGGGCTAAAATGACACACAAAAGAGAGAAAATGAACATCCTCAGACATTTAAAATACAACACAAACCCGGTGTCTCTTTAAGGTATTTATTGACGTCATAGTTGGGATACTGTCGCTCTCGATGCGTTTAGGGCAACGTACTGCGGAAGGAAAACGTTTGCCAACTAAAAAGCGTAACTTTTAATACTATTACCGGCCAAAAAGCCAAAAAATGCTGAATGAAAAAGAACCGCGCACGGAGCAAAATAGGCATCATTCAACGTTTAGTATGCAGCAAGCCCGGTAATATTTTCAGGTATTTGCTGACTTCATAGTGGTAGAATTGAGCTAAAATGACGCACAAAAGAGAGAAAGTTAAGATCCTCAAACATTTAAAATACAGCACAAACCCGGTTGCGATTTTACTAAACATACTTAACGCCAGCACAAGACACGCCCACCGTAATACGTCAGCTTTAAAAATCTCCGATATACTCGGCGCCAGCACATCGCACTAAATATACTGCGCTCCAGCACAAGGCTTTTGGTGTCATCTTGGCTAACAGAAAGCAGATGTGTAGAAGTTTGGCTCAAGTGAGAATGCGAGGCAATGGTTTCGACGAACGTGAAAGTGTTTGGTATTTATTTTCTTTTGGGTTAATTCGTTTTTTGACATGCCTTGGGTTAGTTTTTGTTGGTTGCGTCCCGCAGCCAGCGAAGCGAGTGGAGAGCATTGTATGAAGTAAAAATGTAAAAATTCTTTGCATTTCGAAAATAGGTGAAGAATACTATAATATACCTGACGTATACGCGATTTTACAAAATTAACTTCACGCTAGCACAAGACACGTCCATCCTAATACATCAGGTATATTATAGTCTTTTTCACCTATTTTCGAAATGCCAAATTTATTTACATTTTCTCTTCATGTAATGCCCTCCACTCGCTTCGCTGGCTGCGGGACGCAACCAACAAAAACTAACCCAAGCTAAGCCAATGCATGTCAAAAAACTAACTGACCCAAAAAAAATACACAAAAATTATACGCATTCTCACTTGAGCCAAACTACTATACATCTGCTTTCACCAAGCCCTGTGCTGGAGCGCAGTATATTTAGTGCGATGTGCTGGCGCCGAGTATATCGGAGATTTTTAAAGTTGACGTATTACGGTGGGCGTATCTTGTGCTGGCGTTAAGTATATTTAGTAAAATCGCAACCCGGTTGCCCTTTAAGGTATTTATTGACGTCATAGTTGGGATATTGTCGCTCTCGATACGCTTAGGGCAACGTACTACTGAAGGAGAACGTTTGCCAACTAAAAAGCGAAAGACATTAAAACAAAAAATCTCAGAGAGATCAATGGACCAACCGAAAAGCCAAAAAATGCTAGAGAAAGGACCGCGCACGGAGAAAAATAAGCATCATTCAACCTTTAATATGCAGCAAATCCGGTAGTATTTTCAGATATTTGCTAACGTCATAGTTGTAGAATTGAGCTAAAATGACGCACAAAAGGGAGAAAATTAGCATCTTCAAACATTTAAAATACAGCGCAAACCCGGTTGCCCTTTAAGGTATTTATTGACGTCATAGTTGATATATTGTCCCTCTCGATGCGCTTAGGGCAAATGTTTGCCAACTAAAAGGCAAAAAAGAAATTAAAACAAAAAATCTCAGAGAGATCAATGGACGTCTCCTAACGTTTAATACTATTACCAACCAAAAAGCCAAAAAATGCTAGAAAAAGGACCGCGCACGGAGGAAAATAAGCATTATTCAATCTTTAATATGCAGCAAACTCGGTAGTATTTTCAGGTATTTGCTGACATCATAGTTATAGAATTGAGCTAAAATGGCGCACGAAAGAGAGAAAATTAACATCCTCAAACATTTAAAATACAGCACAAACCCGGTTGCTCTTTAAGGTATTTATTGACGTCATAGTTGGGATATTATCGCCTTCGATGCGCTTAGGGCAAAGTTCTGCGGAAGGAAAACTTTTGCCAACTAAAAGCAAAAAAATTAAAACAAAAAATCTCAGAGAGATCAATGGACGTCCCTTAAAGTTGAATATGCATCAAAAGCGATTTCAGGGATATCATATAATGACGTCATACTTGAAAGGATTCACGCTTTCGCTAAAGTTTGATTAAACGGCAGTGGTATTGATATACACACTGCATGTAACCACTAATACCAACCAAAAAGCCAAAAAATGCTAAGAAAAGAATCGCGCACGGGGAAAAGTAAGCATCATTTAATGTTTAACATGCAGCAAGCCCTGTAGTATTTTCAAGTACTTATTGACTACAATGACTCACAAAAACTATTTATGTAGGGATTCATCCTTTCACATTTCAAAAGGGAGGATTGGTATCCTTCAAAGTTTAATATGCAGCAAAGCTGGTAGCTTTTATTGACGTCATAGCTGGAATCTTGTCGAGGTTTGAGACAAGTGCTGCGAATTTAATGCACAGCAATTTTACATCGCTAAGAGTTACTAACTAAAAGTGGATCTTAAAAGAGAAAAATAGCATACTCTAACATTTAATATGCAGCAAAGGCGTTTCCAGGCATATAATGACGTCATAGTTGGAGAGATTCACGCTTTCGATGCTTTTTTGGGTGAAAAGCAGGGATTTTGATGTGCACATTGTATGTAAGAACTTTTACCAACCAAAAAGCCAGAAAATCTTAGAAAGGAATGATTTAACGCTTCATTTAACGTTTAATATGCAGCAAGCCCGGTAGTATTTCCATTGACGTCATAGTTGTAGAAATTTTGCTTTCGGTCAAATTTGGGTTTGAAGCTGTGGTTTTTTGCACATGCTGTATGGCAAAAAAAATCTGAGACAGGAATCGTGCAGTAACGTCTTAGTTTAATCAAAAGTGGCATTAGTGGGCGTGTACTTGTGGTAGTGATATGAACTAAAGAGAAGTCCAAAAAATATTTAAGTACGGATTTAAGGTTCCACATTTTAAGATGGACACTTGGCATCCTCTAACGTTAAATATGCAGCAAAACCGGTCGCTTATCAAGGCATTTATTGACGTCATAGTTTTGATATTCATGCTCTAGATGAAGTTTGGGGAAAATGCTGCGAATATGATGTACAATTTGCATGCAAGAACTTTTTAAATTAAGAAGCGAATAAAAAAACCTTATGCTTCACCGTTTAATGTGCAACAAAAGCGATTTCGGGGATTAATGACGTCATAGTTGGGGAGATTCATGCTTACGATGATTTTTAGGTGAAAGGCAGTGGTTTTGATGTGCACACTGTATTTAAAAATTTTATCAACCATAAAGCCAGAAAAATTTTAGAAAAAGAACCTTAACAACATTGTAAAAAAATTAACATCATTTAAAGTTTAATATGCAGCAAGCCCGGTGGTATTTTCAGATATTTATTCACGTCATAGTTTGCTCTCAATCAAACTTGGGTTGAAAGCAAAACATGATTAAGTGCGGATTCATCGCTCTACATTTCAAGATGTACAATTAGCAACCTCTAACGTTAAATATGCAGCAAAACCGGTGACTTTTCAAGGTATTTATTGACGTCATAGTTAGGATATTTACGCTCTCGATGAAATTGGGGTAAATTGATGTACGCAAGAACTTTTAACAATCAGAAAGCTAAAAAAATGCTCGAAAGGAAACGTGGATTAAGAAAAATAAACATCATTTAAGGTTTAATATGCAGCAAGCCCGGTAGTATTTCCAATGACGTCATAGTAGTATAAATTTTGCTCTCAAACGAATTTGAGTTAAAAGCTGTGATTTTAATGCACCTCTTGAATCGCAAAAATATCTGAAATAGAATTCAGGCAGTTCTATCCCATTTTAACCAAAAGTTGCAACAAGGGATTGAACTAAAATGACGCCCAAAAAAATATATTTATGTGCAAATTCATCGCTCTACATTTCAAGAGGTTAAATTGGCATCCTCCAACGTTTAATATGCAGTAAAACCGATTGTTTTTCAAAACATTTATTGACGTCATAGTTGGGATATTCACGTTCTCAATGAAGTTTGGGTGAACAGCAGTGGCTTTGATGTCATGATCATTTAAGGTTTAATATGCAGGAAGCCCGGTAGTATTTCCATTGACGTCATAGTAGCAGAAATTTTGCTCTCAACCACTTTTAGGTTAAAAGCTGCGGTTATGATGCATCTTCTGAAAGAGGAATTGTGCAGTCATATCTCAATTTATTCAAAAGCTGCAAAAAGTATGTTTACTTGTAACAGTTATTTGGAAGTGAACTAAAATGATAGGCTAGAAACAATTATGTGCGGATTTATTCAAGAGGGAAAAGTGGCATCCTACAACGTTTAATATGCAGCAAAACCGGTTGCTTTTCAACGAATTTATTGACCTCATAGTTGGAATATTGTTGCTTTCGATGAGATTTTGGCAAAGTTCTTGCATGCAAGAACTCTTACCAACTGAAAAGAGAAAAAAAAATCCTAAAAGGTAATCTTATGAGAGGAAAATATACATCCTCTAACGTTTAATATATAGTAAAACCGGTTGTCTTTCTAAGTGTTTAATGACATCATCGTTCTTGAAGAAGTTTAGATGAAAAGCAGTTTTTATTTGGGGTTGAACTAAAATCGTAAAAATGAATATGGAATAACGGATTGATCTCAAAAGAGCAAAATGGGAGTTCTCTAACGTTTGCTTTATTATTTATTGACGTCATAGTTGCTTAGGTTAAAAGGCAATGGATGGTACTGCAAAACAAAAAAGCGAAAAAATCCTAAAGGAATAATTGTGAATTGACATCTCGCCCTGTTCAAGCACCTACACAATTTACTTCTCGTAGAAAAATGGGCATCCTGCAAAACCGGTTGACTTTTCAGGCATTCATTGACGTCATAGTTGACATATACGAAATTCGCTGGCCCGATATCAAGGGAATGAACGAATGTACCGCGCCTCTGACATTTTGGTCCTTCCCTATCGAAAAATATAGCAACGATGCGATTCTCATCTGTTTATTTAGACGTAGCAATTTGACATTCTCCTTGCGTATGTCGCGCATTTATTTTGCATAGGTACTCGAAACGTTCGGAAAATTTTTGGCTCGCTTGCATGTGCATGCCGCAAACGTTTATCTAATCATCTGATTGCATGAAAGGGCAAATCGTTAACATCAACGTTAACATCATAATTTGTCGTATATCGATGCGAAAACTCTTCGTGACAACGTTTTGTTTTCATCATTAAAAGTTTATAAGTCAATGCCGCTAAAATAGCTAAAAGCCCATAAAAATAAACATATACTTTATTAGGAATATAAATATACGGTCATTTATTTTTATCGGTTTATTTTTATTGAGGCATGTGATAACTGACTATTTCGCCGCTTTTAATGCTGTTTTATGACGACGCGGTATTAGAGTGCCCTAAAGCACTACTATTTAACGTTATTTATTGGGGGAAGGAGGGGAAGTTGCAAATCGACAACAACGAAACACTTACCAAGTTTACACGAGCACCCTAATGCGCATTAGCCGAATGCGAACTTGAATAAAACGCCTGTGTCAACACTTGTAAACATGTAAACCGTTTTCAAAGTCCAAATTCGCATTAACTTAAAACGAATTAAATATGCGGAACATCTCACTTAAATTCGTGTAAACGCGCATTTGCGTTATCCCGCAGTGCTACCAACGAAAAAAA
>MU188722.1:32632-59577 GCA_016904865.1 Pissodes strobi
TTGAAAAACGGGGGGAAATGCAAATTGTGCAAAATTAGTTGAACCTAGCAGCATTAAAAGATTTCAACTTTTTGACAAACGGGGGGGAAAATGCAAATATCTAATACCTCATAACATAACAGAAAAGTATGCAAAATTTCAAAATTGGTGTGCAAAATTGTGCAAAATTAGTTGAACCTACCAGCATCAAAATTTTTTAAGATTTTCACAAACGGGGTGGAAAATGCACATCTTTAACACCTCATATCTTTCCCCAGAAAAGTGTGCAAAAATTGAAAATAGGTGTGCAAAATTGTGCAAAATTAGTAAAACCTAGCAGCATCAAAATCATCATTTTGACAAACGGGGGGAAAAATCAAATTTTTAACACGTCATAACTTTCCCCAGGAAAGTGTGCAAAATTTGAAAATCGGTGTGCAAAATTGTGCAAAATGTGTGCCAAATTATGCTTCATTTATTTTTGAAATTTGTTTAATACGCAAACTTGACCGACCCTTTCAAATCATAGAAAAGGAGCTAAAATAAAGAAGCTTTTTAAAATCTCCCCTTCAAATAGGAACCAAATGGAAATCCTTAAAACTGCAATACTATAAAGCAAAAAGAGCTAATTCCATAAGTGGAAATAATCGTGTGGAATGCCATTTTTGGGTTAGTTTGGGTTTGGGATCATCTAGTTCTTGATGATCTATTGGGACATAGGCCGACATGTAACGTTGAAAGTGTTGATACTTCTTCGAACGTTTTGGAACCTGAAAGTTGTAAGTACATATAAGTATTTTGACTAAAAATAAGTCTTTTTCAAAACCCTGGAATCCTAGTTTATCCACTATGCTTTTTTAGGCCTTTGTGTGGACATTAAATATGTTAGGTACTTGGGGTGTAAAATAGCTTATTTCATAGTTAGTTTTGCTTAACTTCAACACTTATTATATAATATATAATGTAAGAATTTGAAAGAATTTATTTAATTTCAAAATTTATATATACATATTTTATAGCTGATGTTGACGTAAGATTAGGAGATGAGGTAGTACACCAAGAATTACAATGACTAACACACAGACAAATACACTCAATATTCCTCCAAATTTTAGTAAGAAGAGAAAAGGTGGATAATATTAATTTAAGCTTAAGAAATTTTATACCAAAGAAATTAGTGCATTTTCTTGTTCTGAAGATTCTTAGCGATCCACTGAATTAAGTTGATATTTAAGCCTATATTTATTAAGCAAGGCCATATCTATCATGCAAGGCATATCTGTTTGACTAATACGTGTTAGAAGTATCTAAACAGCCTGGATTAAGCTGTATATGCCCCAATCAAAGCCTAAACTCATGCGTTGTGCACCTCTTTTTTTGTGTACATATCTTTTTATCCTGGACAGATGTCAATAAAATATTTAATTTATTAATAATATCATTTCAGTGGAAAAGAGATCTGGAAAAGCTGGGTACAATGAAGCTCTGAAATCATTCTCAAAGGACTTAAAAGAGTCACAAAAGGAAGTAGCAAATTATTTTTTGGAAACACAAGCAGAAATTATTAAAAAAGAATTTGAAGAGCAAAGAGAATGGGATAAAAACTCTTGGCAGATGATAGACAGGCTGCAGGAAGAATGATGACCAATTTAATGAATTCTTTTTTTCATAACTTGAGAAATTCTCCATTTCCACAACCCCGTCAGTTCCCGTTTTTCAACTCAACCCAAACACCTATTCACCAAAGTTCTGTACCTCTGCCCTATCCTTCTCCTCTAACCCCCATTGATATAGGTTTGCCCCAATTTTCTCCAGCATTAAATCATTCGGCACCAGTACCAGATGTACGCAATCCTGATTATGATGAACTCAACAGAAACAATAAAACTTCTGTTTAAAAGTAGTTTAATGTTACAAAGATTAAGAAATATACTGTATTATGTAGTTTTCTTTATACTGCTACCTAAATCATTACAAATGTCTGTGAATCGATTGCCTTAATACATAATTTTTTGACATATATTGCTTTAAATGGTCCCTAATAGCTCTTAAATCTTCAAGACGTGTATTCTGAATTGCAAGCATACTGGGTTGGGGAAACATAATCTCTGCTTCTTCCACTGCTTCCATCCAGTGTGCCACAAACATATCCTTATTCGTCTCAACGATATTATGGAGCACACAACAAGCAGAAACTAAGTTAGGAATAAATGTATGCTTAATATCGACCCTTTTCAGAAGACACCTCCATCTAGCCATTAGTCGACCAATTGAGTTTTCTACCATAATCCTAGCCGAACTGAAATAGCAGGATTCTTCTTCAGCATCCAAAACACCTGTGTAGGGTTTTATCAGCCATGGTAATAGTGGATATGCAGGATCTCCAACAAGCATTAAAAGAACTAATTTTCCATCAACGTCTTTGTACTTTGATGAAAGCAATATCTCAGCTCTCCTAAATAATTCTGAATCACTGCATCATGACTAGACCCAGGAAACTTAATACTAATGTCTCGAAATCTGCAAAAAATTTCCGTTTTTAATAATGCGATTTTCTTAAAATTTGGGTAGTAAAAAATGATAATTGTATATTGGAAAAATGAAATTACCACCCCAAAAATCTTGTAATCGAATTCCATCGTCAAAAATTCTTTAAACTTTATTTTCAAAATTTAAAAAACTGTCCCCCACGGATCTTAGTATTTGACCAAATTTTGAAAATTCTGCTAACCATAGTTTTTACTATATGCTTACCGATGGAAATCATCCACTACACACTGAAGAACCATGGAGGGCCACCCTTTTCGGTTTACAAAATCTCTTTATCCATCCTTAGGAGGTAATATTGGTATATGAGTACCTACAAATTTTAAAATATGTTTAATAATGAAGCACACTTAAAATTTAATTGGCACGATCAGGCACTTATGAGATATTATATGATCTAGTGTAAATTGTAATAAAGCTTGAAACTTGTTCTTACAATATGGAATTTAACCATAATATACATTTTGTAATTACCATCTATTGCCCCGTAAATCTGAGCCATTCCTGTTTTTGTTTCAATTCTGTTAGCAATTTCTTCAGCCTCCAAAGTGTTTGGAATTTGGATATACTGGGGCCTTAGGATTTTGTTAACAGCATTGACAAATTGATATAAACATCTATGGACAGTACTTTTATGAACACCGAACACATTACCAACAATGCGATATTTACAACAGCTACCCATTTTGTAAATAGCTATTGCAACTTTTATTTCACTGAAACTGGTTCTCTTATTATCACATTTGGATTAGGTTTAAGTTCATCATAAAGCTCGTCACAAATCATATTAAAAGTGGATCTTTTAACTCTAAACATTTCAATGAATTCTTGGTCTTCCATTGTGCCTGAAATAATTGTTTCCCAAAAGTGACCACTTCTTGGTTTCATCCAACAGCTCCTGAACCTCGGTGGAAAGTTTTGAAAAATGGATCCTGGTATTTCTACCATAATTTGCGAATGAAATAAATGGGAATTTAACAATAAACTTCTCATTTTTTCCATAGTTCGCATTCTTTTTCGCAAGATCCTAGATATAACCTGGTTTCTTCTTTCATATAAAAATTGGCTTAATATAACTATAAAGGCACCACCAATATTTAGATTATCCATTTTGTTCAAACAAAATATTTTGTTTAAAATTGTCCTAGGTAACCTAGGTTGGCAATAGGCAAACAGCTGTGTCGTCAAAGTAAAAAATCGCTTTTTAAAACCGTCGTATAAACACAACCGAAAGCATATTTTCACTAAATCGCATTACTGGCTAATACGAATTAAGCGTTCGTGTAAACTTGGTAACTGCTTCTTCTTCAAGTGCCTAGTCGTTCCGAATATTGGCGATCATCCTGGATATGATGACTTTGTTGACGGCTGCTCTAAGTAGTTTGGTAGTAGTTTTTGAGAACCATGTTCTTAAGTTTTTAAGCCATGATATTCTTCCTGGTGGTCTTTTGCCATAAACTTTCCCTTGGACAACGGACATTAAAAGGTGCTATTTGCTTTCGTTCCTCATAATAATAATAATAATAATAATAATAATAATAATAATAATAATAATAATAATAATAATAATAATATCCTTTATTGCCAACCAAATGATATTCATAATCACAAAGCAACGCCACATGAAATGCATGGAATACATAAGTAACCTAAGTGCTAAATACAAATAATTTTATTAAAAACAAGATACTGATTTTAACAGATACACAAAAATCTAGACAGATATACAAACCTGAATCTAAATATAAACATATACCTAGAGAATATATAAAACAAAATAAAATAAAACAAGTTTTAAAACAAGAATTTAAAAATTAAATGAGTAGATGCATTTTTCCATGATGAACTCTGTCACTTTGGACTTGAACCTTCTTAGATCGGTTATTTCTTTAATATGATTAGGTAGCATATTATATGCTTTTATTCCCCTGTAGTAGGGTAATTTTTCAAAAAAAATTGAATTATGCAATGAGATGCGAAGGTCACCCCTACCTCTGGTTGCCATTGACATTTCCAAGGTGTAATTATCCGAATTAGTTTGAAAAAAAATGCGGATACTTTCTTACAAAAATAACCAAAAACTGAAAGTAAAGAGATGGAACTGTAGGGACTCCAAGCTCAGAGTAAAATGGTTTACAAGATCTTTCCCGGGTGTAACCCGTAAATTGCTCTTATGGTCTTTTTCTGTGCCTTGAAAGCATTAATAGCACTTCCAGAAGCACCCCAAAACAGAATATCATAGCTAATAATTGATTGAATACAGACAAAGTAAAAAGTTCTTATGGTATCTCTGGACAGTATCCCCGAAGCCTGCGGAAAAGAAAACAGTATCGGCTCAACTTAAGAGTCAAATTATCAATGTGACAATTCTAGCTCAATGTTGGGTCGATAAGGACACCCAAAAATTTGATGTTATCGCTTGCTGGTATCGATTTGATATTCAATCTCACCAAGAGCGATTCGTTTTGTTTTATTAAATGATATTAAACCAGTTTTCTCCACATTGAGTTTAAGATTATTGTTCTGGCACCAACCCTGCATTTGATCCGCTATCCACGAACATCCCCTAGACAATCCCCCAACAGTGGGGTCTGCCAACATAACCGATGTATTATAGGCATATTGACAGACCAACCCAGCAACAAAACCATCACTGAGGCCGTTCGCATACAGCAGAAATAGCAGTGGCCCCAGTATTGATCCCTGTGGAACACCCTGCTGCATCCCCACAGGCTCCGAGAAATTTTGCTGACCATTTGTGGTGACATACACGACCTGCGACCTCCCCGTCAAATGTGAATGGATCAGTTTCGCACTCATACCTCTTATTCCATAAGCTTCAAGTTTTTTAACAGAAGTGAATGATCAATGGTGTCAAAGGCCTTTGACAAGTCAAAATACAGTCCTGCTACTTTTTCATTATTGTCAATTTTTTCCATTATGTATTTAATTGTGTTAAATATTGTTCAGTTGATCTTTTTGGCCTAAATCCAAATTGGTTGGGCGAGAGTATATTTTGTTGTTCTATAAAAGTCATTAGTCTGTTGAAAATGGCCCTCTCAAAGACCTTTGACACTGACGATAGAAGTGACACCGGCCTAAGATTTCCTGGATTATGTACATCTCCTTTCTTATGAATAGAGATAAGGGGTCTGGTGTCGTATAAGCACTGTCGATTTTAAAGATTTTTTCGGTTCAATGGAAAGATTACATCAAATGGAACACATTAATGCAAAAAAAATTGCGGATGAAGCACTTTTGACGCCAAAAATTGAAAAACAAATTTTATAAATGAGTGACATTTAAATGCGAAAACTCTCCCAATATGACGTTAATGATGACAATTTACTTGCGATGTTGTCAGATTTTGCTAACCTTTTTGATTTTCAAGTAAGCAAATTGCCAAGTCCAGGAGCATGTTTCATAAAGTAGACTAACCAACAAATAAGCTCCCATTTGTCTCTTAGCTAACCCAAACTAACCAAAACTAATTCAGACTAATGCAAACTAACCAAAACTAGTCCAGACTAACGTAAACTGACCCAAACTAACCCAGATTAACCAAAAGTAACCCATACTAAGCAAAACTAACCCTGGTTGTTTAGCCATATATGTATATACATATAAGTAATAAAAGTTCACAGTTGACTCAATTTGTCCATTTCCCAGTAAATACCCTAGACCAAGTACATTTGTCATAAAATGAAATAATTTAAAAAGACAAACGCGCTACGCACGTTAGTAAATCAACCACAGCTAACCCAAAATAACCAACACTAACCCAAACTAACCAACACTAACCAAAACTAACCCACACTAATCCAAACTAACCAAGACTAACCAAAACTAACCCAGACTAATCCTAATTAACCAAGGTAAAGAGACAAGCGCGGATAGCGCGCTTGTCTCCTTGCTATTCCAAACTAAGCAAAACCAAACGAGCCTAATCAAAACTAACCCAAACTAACCCAGACTAACCAAAACTAACCCATACTAACTAAAATTAACTCAGACTAACCCTAACTAACCAAAGTAAAAAGATAAGCGCGCTATGCGCGCTTTTATATTCGCTATCCCAAACTAAGCAAATCCAACCCAGACTGCCCAGAACCAACCCATACTAACCAAAGCTAACCCAAACTAACCAAAACTAACCCTAATTAACCAAAGTAAAGAAACAATCGCGCTACGCGCGCTTTTCTCTTCGCTATCCCAAACTAAGCAAAACCAACCCAGACTAACCAAAACTAGCCCATACTAAACAAAACTAACCCAGACTAACCCTATGTAACCAAAGTAAGGAGACAAGCGCGCGTAGCGTAGCGCGCTTGTCTCTTCGTTATTCCAAACTAAGCAAAACCAACTCAGACTAATCAAAAATTAACCCATACTAACCGAAACTAACCCAAACTAGCCCATACTAACCAAAACTAACCCAGAATAACCCTAATTAACCAAAGTAAAATGACAAGAGCGCTACGCGCGCTTTTCTTTTCGCTATCTCAAACTAAGTAAAATCCGCCCAGACTAACCCAAACTAACCCTAATTAACCAAAGTAGAGACAAGCACGCTACGCGCGCTTGTAAATCAACCACAGCTAACCCAAAATAACCAACACTAACCCAAACTAACCAACACTAACCAAAACTAACCCACACTAATCCAAACTAACCAAAACTAACCCAGACTAACCCTAATTAACCAGGTAAAGAGACAAGCGCGCATAGCGCGCTTGTCTCTTTGCTATTCCAAACTAAGCAAAACCAAACGGGCCTAATCAAAACTAACCCAAACTAACCCAGACTAACCAAAACTAACCAAAATTAACCCAGACTAACCATAACTAACCAAAGTAAATAGATAAGCGCGCTATGCGTGCTTTTATATTCGCTATCCCAAACTAAGCAAATCCAACCCAGACTGCCCAGAACCAACCCATACTAACCAAAGCTAACCCAAACTAACCAAAACTAACCCTAATTAACCAAAGTAAAGAAACAATCGCGCTACGCGCGCTTGTCTCTTCGCTATCCCAAACTAAGCAAAACAAACCCAGACTAACCAAAACTAGCCCATACTAAACAAAACTAATCCAGACTAACCCTATGTAACCAAAGTAAGGAGACAAGCGCGCGTAACGTAGCGCGCTTGTCTCTTCGTTATTCCAAACTAAGCAAAACCAACTCAGACTAATCAAAAATTAACCCATACTAACCGAAACTAACCCAAACTAACCCATACTAACCCAAACTAACCCAGACTAACCCTAATTAACCAAAGTAAAATGACAAGAGCGCTACGCGCGCTTTTCTTTTTGCTATCTCAAACTAAGCAAAATCCGCCCAGACTAACCCAAACTAACCCTAAGTAACCAAAATAGAGACAAGCACGCTACGCGCGCTTGTAAATCAACCACGGCTAACCCAAAATAACCAACACTAACCCAAACTAACCAACACTAACCAAAACTAACCCACACTAATCCAAACTAACCCAGACTAACCCTAATTAACCAAGGTAAAGAGACAAGCGCGCATAGCGCGCTTGTCTCTTTGCTATTCCAAACTAAGCAAAACCAAACGAGCCTAATCAAAACTAACCCAGACTAATCAAAACTAACCCATACTAACCAAAATTAACCCAGACTAACCCTAACTAACCAAAGTAAATAGATAAGCGCGCTATGCGCGCTTTTATATTCGCTATCCCAAACTAAGCAAATCCAACCCAGACTGCCCAGAACCAACCCATACTAACCAAAGCTAACCCAAACTAACCAAAACTAATCCTAATTAACTAAAGTAAAGAAACAATCGCGCTACGCGCGCTTGTCTGTTCGCTATCCCAAACTAAGCAAAACAAATCCAGACTAACCAAAACTAGCCCATACTAAACAAAACTAATCCAGACTAACCCTATGTAACCAAAGTAAGGAGACAAGCGCGCGTAACATAGCGCGCTTGTCTCTTCGTTATTCCAAACTAAGCAAAACCAACTCAGACTAATCAAAAGCTAACCCATACTTACCGAAACTAACCCAAACTAACCCATACTAACCCAAACTAACCCAGACTAACCCTAATTAACCAAAGTAAAATGACAAGAGCGCTACGCGCGCTTTTCTTTTGGCTATCTCAAACTAAGCAAAATCCGCCCAGACTAACCCAAACTAACCCTAATTAATCAAAATAGAGACAAGCACGCTACGCGCGCTTGTAAATCAACCACAGCTAACCCAAAATAACCAACACTAACCCAAACTAACCAACACTAACCAAAACTAACCCACACTAATCCAAACTAACCAAAACTAACCCAAACTAACCAAAACTAACCAAAGTAAAGAAACAATCGCGCTACGCGCGCTTGTCTCTTCGCTATCCCAAACTAAGCAAAACCAACCCAGACTAACTAAAACTAGCCCATACTAAACAAAACTAACCCAGACTAACCCTATGTAACCAAAGTAAGGAGACAAGCGCGTAACGTAGCGCGCTTGTCTCTTCGTTATTCCAAACTAAGCAAAACCAACTGAGACTAATCAAAAACTATCCCATACTAACCGAAACTAACCCAAACTAACCAAAACTAACCCAAACTAACTCTAATTAACCAAAGTAGAGACAAGCACGCTACGCGCGCTTGTGTTCCGTATTCCAGATGAATCAAAAATAATCGAAACTAACTTTAATTAGCCAAACAAGCGCATTGAGACGAGCGCGCTACGCTCTTGACCAACCCCGCCCATCACAAAATCAAAATTAACCCAAAGTAACAAAACAAACGCACTACGCGTGATACTCTCGTAAACTAATCCAAATGACCTTTTAAATTTGTATCTATTTCAATAAACTAAATAAATTAGTTTATATGATTTATTACTAATTCTAGTAAATCATAGATTCGAATTATTTTATTAAACAAAGCCATTAAGAATCATTATTTATAAGAAGTTTTCGTCTCACAGTACTTCTGAAACATATTCAACACGAGGTTCTTATATTTTAGAACCAAATAGAAATTACACTTGGCAACATCTACCCGTACAACAGCCAGCTGAGCCGTGCTAAGCCAAGGCCACCTATACTACAATAGGGGGCCTTGGCTAAGCCAACAGTCATAGTTTAAGAAATAGTCATGTTGACGTTTATCTCGTAAATATTATATTATCGTTTTAAACTGCAAAAAACAGTTTTACTTGCAATTTTTAAGAAAATAAGCTTTATATTATGTTATTATTAACCTTCTGCGACCATACCTCAGGACAAAGTGTACTGGAATTGTGTTTATTAGGAAAAAATCTATGTTAAATTTTAATTTTAATTTTCAATTTATTTTGCAAAAATGTGCTTCATCCGCAAATTTTTTTGCGTTAATGTCTCCCATTTGAAGTAATCTTTCCATAGAATCCAAAAAAAGCTTCAAAATCGACGGTGCTTATATGACACCAGAACCCATCCCATTTATGTGCGATTCCATTCCGAAACCTAATAAAAGCTGAAAAATAGAAGTTGATATATCTGTGGTAATGGAGAAGTCTATATGAAAATCACCACCCAAGATGATATGTTTGTTAGGTGAGTAGATGAAACGAAAAACGTCATACAACTTTTGAATAAAGAGGTTCACATCCCCAGTTGGAGATCTATAAATACAAATTACAAAATAAGTTTCAATTTCTACCTCAAATTTGGTAATGCAAAATTCAAAATGTTTTTCAGTAGTTAAAACACTATTATTTACACTTGATATATTTAGCTCCCTTTTAGCAATCCTCCCAGATTTAAATTTCTCGAAGAGTAGTTAACAAGTTTGTAGTTCGTTAAGCTTACTTCCTCAGTGGCCTCTTCTGTCAACCAGTGCTCAGTAACGCAAACTATTTGTGGAGAAATTTCAGCAAGTAGAACCTCAAATTCCAGTATTTTATTATTCAAACTTTGAACATTGAGATGAAATATCCCAAAGTTTTTAAATGTTGGTTTCTGACAGATTCCCGTACTATATTTGGAATGTTGTTCAGAGATTATGACTTTTGAGGTTCTTTCAACGTCAGTTGACCTTGGTCTAAAAAATTGTGACCCAAACCGAAGTTAAACCTCTCAAAAGCTACTCCGCCTGGCCAGAACTCTTTGCTATACATAAGGTCCTTGTACTCCAGGTTGACGCCAATCATAAAACGCCGTTTTGCTATTTCGTGCTTAGGTATGCACAATTTAACGTGAATATCCTCCAGGGGTGATTTTGTTTGTTTCATTATGTAATTTCAAACAATGTCTTCTGTTACAGTATTTTTTACCTTTGAGATAGAGAGCCAGATTTTGTTGTTCTGTTTATCCTTTCTAGCTGGTTGAAAATCTCCGCTATCCTGGCAAGCTCCATATTTTACATCTTTTTTGTTTTAAGGAAAGGTTTTCTGTTGTTCGTTGTTTGTTTGTCATTTTGATGACTTTGACGTTTTTGTTTTTTGGTTATGACCGTTTGGAAGCCATCATGTGTCACATCTTTCTCTTCCGATTCTTCTTGTCTTTGATTGGCCTTTGCTACCACGATTGTATTTTGTTTGTCAATACTTTCTTCCAAAGGTGTATGATTTTCAAAGTTTTGATTTATTTTTTTTAGTATTGAAAATACTACTAGGCGCGTTTATACGGCAGCCGTTCACAGGCAACAGATAAGAAACGACAGGTTATAGTCGAATCAAGCAAACAGTCCTTGGCGAGGATGGCGCGGTGTTTCGTTCTTACATGATTCGGTTGACGGACTATATTACAGAATAGATAACATTCGTCAGTACGGCTACGGGAAATCGATGAACCCGAAGCCAAGCATAACCATTATTTCGCGGCTGATTTTGTGTATTTTAATCATTGTTTTTCGTTTGTACTTTTTAATGTTTGATATTCTGATATAAAAAGTCGAAAATGGAAAATGAAAAGAGATACGAGGTCGGTTAAATTAAGGTAAAGTTGAGCATTTTAAGGTTTGATATTCTGATATAAAAAGTTGAAAATTGAAAGTTTAAAATTAAAAAAAATGATAATAGCTGCTATTAAAAGGGGTTAATCATTCAACAGTAAATAAAATGGACCAAAAAAGTTTTGCATATGTTCGTTTTTTTTTAGTATTGAAAATACTTATGGTTTCATATATAGGGGCCCGAAATCGACAAACGCGTATATGACCTCGACATGCTCATAAATAAGTCATTTAATAAGATTAAAAGATTTAAACACGTAACGCGATCGGGGTTATTGACTGCGAAGGTCGGCAGCGGGATGTTGATATTAATTTGTTTCGATAATATAACTATCAGTAAATAATAAAATATCTTGCTTGTGTGTTGTGGGTTATTCTCAATGACGTTATAATACTACGTAGTTATTCTAAATGTTCGAATAATTGTTGAATAAGGTAAGTTAGTGTTATTTTATACTGTGATGTAAATCTAAATTTAGACCGAATTTTTTTATTACTTATTAGAAGCTCGATTAGAAGATACAGGGTGACTCCCAAAATATGTCGATTCTACGGCATAGTATCTGTAAAAAATGTGAAATTTGACAGTTTCGCTATTTAGGAACCGATTTGAGTGATATTTTATAAGTGGACGGAAAAATAAATGTTAAAAATGTCAAATTTGACAGTTTCGCTATTTATGAACCGAATTAGATTAGGAAAGATAAAGATTCTATGACGTACTTAGTACCTATCTGTCAAAAATGACAAATTTGACAGTTTCGATATTTATTAACCGATTTCAATAAACTTTCAGATTAGATTAGGGGAAATGAAAGACAAATATTTTTTGACAAAGAATGTATGTATGTGACAAATTTGTCAAATTTGACAGTTCCGATATTTATGAACCGATTTGAATGAAAGTTTAGAATTAGATTAGGGAAAATAAAAAGAAAAAAAAATTGTGATAGTATCTGTCAAAAATGTCAAATTTGACAGTTTTGCTATTTATGAAAGGATTTGAATGAAATCTTAGAATTAGATTAGGAAAAATAAAAGAAAAATAATTATTGACATGGTCTGTCAAAAATGTCAAATTTGACAGTTTCGTTATTTATGAACCGATTTGAATGAAAGTTTAGAATTAGATTAGAGAAAATAAAAGAAAAATAATTATTGACATAGTCTGTCAAAAATGTCAAATTTTACAGTTTCGTTATTTATGAACCGATTTGAATGAAAGTTTAGAATTAGATTTGGGAAAATAAGGGAAAAATATTTTTTGAGATTATCTGTCAAAAATGTCAAATTTGACAGTTTTGCTATTTATAAACCGATTTGAATGATATCTTAGAATTAGATTAGGGTAAATAAAAGAAAAATAATTATTGACATGGTCTGTCAAAAATGTTAGATTTGACAGTTTCGTTATTTATGAACCGATTTGAATGAAAGTTTAGAATTAGACTAGGGAAAATAAAAGAAAAATATTTTTTGTGATAGTATCTGTCAAAAATGTCAAATTTGACAGTATTGCTATTTATGAACCGATTTGAATGAAATCTTAGAATTAGATTAGGGAAAATAAAAGAAATATTTTTTGTGATAGTATCTGTCAAAAATGTCAAATTTGACAGTTTCGTTATTTATGAACCGATTTGAATGAAAGTTTAGAATTAGATTAGGGAAAATAAATGAAAAATATTTTTGTGATAGTATCTGTCAAAAATGTCAAATTTGACAGTTTTTCTATTTATGAACTGATTTGAATGAAATCTTAGAATTAGATTAGGGAAAATAAAAGAAAAATAATTATTGACATAGTCTGTCAAAAATGTCAAATTTGACAGTTCCGTTATTTATGAACCGATTTGAATGAGAGTTTAGAATTAGATTAGGGAAATAAAGGAAAAATATTTTTTGTGAGTATCTGTCAAAAATGTCAAATTTGACAGTTTTACTATTTATAAACCGATTTGAATGATGTTTTAGAATTAGATCAGGGAAAATAGAAGAAAAATAATTATTGACATAGTCTGTCAAAAATTTCAGATTTGTCAGTTTCGTTATTTATGAACCGATTTGAATGAAAGTTTAGAATTAGACAAGGGAAAATAAAAGAAAAATATTTTTTGTGACAGTATCTGTGAAAAATGTCAAATTTGACAGTATTGCTATTTATGAACCGATTTGAATGAAGTCTTAGAATTAGATTAGGGAAAATAAAAGAAATATTTTTGTGATAATATCTGTCAAAAATGTCAAATTTGACAGTTTCGTTATTTAAGAACCGATTTGAATGAAAGTTTAGAATTAGATTAGGAAAAATAAGTGAAAAATATTTTTGTGATAGTATCGGTCAAAAATGTCAAATTAGACAGTTTTGCTATTTATGAACCGATTTCAATGAAATCTTAGAATTAGATTAGGGAAAACCAAAGAAAAATAATTATTGACATAGTGTGTCAAAAATGTCAAATTTTACAGTTTTGTTATTTATGAACAGATTTGAATGAAAGTTTAGAATTAGATTAGGGAAAATAAAGGAAAAATATTTTTGTGAGTATCTGTCAAAAATGTCAAATTTGACGGTTTTACTATTTATAAACCGATTTGAATGAAGTCTTAGAATTAGATTAGGGAAAATAAAAGAAAAATAGTTATTGACATAGTCTGTCAAAAATGTCAGATTTGACAGTATTGCTATTTATGAACCGATTTGAATGAAATCTTACAATTAGATTAGGGAAAATAAAAGACAAATATTTTTTGTGATAGTCTCTGTCAAAGATGTCAAATTAATATAAGTATCTTAAAGGCCAAAATCATCAAAAATGTTAACCTGTTAACCTGATAATTGTGAGTTGATTCAGGTATTTTCAATACGCCAATGATACTTGCGTAAGATGCGAGATCTGTGAATTTTTCTTAATTTTTTGTTGGTTAGGTTGATTATTTACCTTTTTTATATTTTCTTGAATTTCCATTTTATGGCGATTTTCTAATTCTTGGGCTAGTTTCTTCCACAGATCACAGTTTTCTTGTAAAATTCTATTTTTTTCCTCCAATTCCCAAATGACTCTTTTATGGAATTCAATCTGTTTAGCGGCTTCTTCGTTTCCCAACAAAATTTCACTTTCATGTTCAAGGCATATTAGCCGTGTTTGGTCCAGGATTTTCACTTTATTTTTCCAATCCCGTGCGGCACATGAATGGTGATATGCTTTTCCGCACTTTATACATACAAAATTGTCGACTTTTCTCGTTTTATGACACTCGAAATTTGCTTTTTCGTCTGCAGTTAAACTTTCGTGCACCTCAGTCGGCGCCATCTTGCTTCTATGATGTCGATGTTGAGGTTGTGACTTTTAAACAGTTTAGCCATTTGGTTGAAGGCGGCCCTTGCTTTCTCTATTCTACACCTGATTTCCTGTGAGTGGTCCCAATTATCATTGATCATGGTTCCCAGATAGGTGAGCTCTGTTACTCTGTCTATTGGTGTGTTGTTGATCGTTAAGCCGTATCTTCCACCAGTTTTTCTACTGATCACCATGAATTTGGTTTTAGTAATTGTCTTATTTGAGTTCAATTAAACACTCGTTTTTGCTATTTACACTTTTATTTCCTGTTATTTACAAGATGTTTAAAGAACATTTACTAATTAGTTTTTTTACAAAAACACGCTTGTTCATTTCTCAGAATCTGGCTGTCATGTGTCAAATCGGGAGTGTCTAAAGTACCTTATAAAGCTGCGTTCACACTTACACAAATATACCATATTACTACAGTAATGTTAATTTCTAAGCTATAGTTACTGCTGACGTCTTTTATTTTGTTCATTAGTTCTTGTAAGTCGTTCATGTTGTCAGTGAAAACCACAGTATCATCTGCGTACCGGATGTTATTCATTCGTTCCCCATTCAGCAAAATTCCTATGTCGATATTCTCAAGGGCATCTTTAAAGATTTCCTCCGAGTAGAGAAGTGTCAAGATACGGTCCCGCCTAACTCCTCGAAGAATGTTTACTGTGTTGGTTTGCTCTTCCATATTAATTTTAATAGTAGCTGATATTGATTCCAGTAAAGGTTTCGGATGATCCTTAGATCTTTATCATCCATCCCCGTATTCATCAAGAGGTCCATCATCTTTTCGTGTTTTATTCTATCGAACGCCTTCTAGTCTATTAAACAGGCAAAAATATCACAGTTCATATCCCTACAGCGCTGGAACAATACTTGTAGACAGAAAAGTGCATCTCTTGTATCCATGTCCTTCATAAATCCAAATTGTGTATGTGACACTCTTTCCTCGCAGATCCTATAGATTCTTCGATGAATGATTTTGAGGAACAGCTTTAGCATGTGACTCATAAGACTAATTGTTCTGTAGTCACCACATGCTTCGGCTCCCTGATTCTTTGGTAACATTATAAATTCAGAGATAAGCCATTCTTTTGGAATGTTCCCAGTATTGTAGATGTTATTAAAACTACCAGTCAGGAATGTGATAGACTCATCGTCAAGAAGCCTGAGGAATTCCGAATGTACTCCATCCGGCCCTGGAGCCTTTCCTTCCCTTAGATTATTAATGGCAGCTCTAACTTCCTCTCTCATGATATCACGTCCGGACTCAGCCTGAATGGAGGGATGGGTCTCCTCTCTTATCAAAAAACCACTGTTCTATATACTTCTTCCAAGTTTCTTTAATATCTTCTCTATCCACAATTAACTCTCCTGTATCATTTACAAGTTTTCCCACATTTTCCTTTTTGAACTTTTCTGTAGTTTCTCTCACCTTCCTATGTACATTGAACTCATCGAATCTGCTTTGCAAAACTTCTATTACTTGCCATTTCTCATCCAATTCTTTTTGTTTGGCCTCTCGAATTTTCCTCTGTATGTCCCTTTGTATGCTTTTGTATGTTGAGGAACTGTTCTTTTGTTTTCTCCGTTCTTCCATGAGTAACAAAATTTCTTCTGTCATCCATGATTTATGTTTCGCTCCATCATTCTTCACTGCCGGTGTTTGTAAAAATATCCAAAAATATTAATATGCAAATATCCTCCTCCGTTACCAATCTCCCAATCCCGACAAGCGATAAATATGTATCTTTATACGGCAACGATTTGCTTAATAATATTTTTTTAAGCCGAATCACGCCGTTTCGGTGGCAATTAACTTTTAATTTATTTAAATTATTTCAAGCCGAGCTGCTTCTTGAAAGACATAAATAAAGGCGCTATTAAGTACCGTCATAAAAGCAGATTGTAGGTACCCGAAGCCGAAGCGATTATATCATCGACGACATGACGGTAGTCGTACGGATGTGATTATTATTGTCATAATTGGTATTTTTTAAAGATGTTTAACGATCCACCGCCTTCAAATGATCAGTAATTATTGTCAAGCGGCAACAAGGCGTGGTTGTTCATCTGCGATTCTGCGATTGATAATAACAATATTTTATTTGATGTTGGCAACAGCGCATCGCAAATCTCTTGGCTTCGTGGCCCGTCATACCTAATGCATCTAATTTTTTTTTTGGAAGATCAGTAAATGATTGTCCTTCGAGCCAGGCGAGCACCAAACCAAACTCGTCTTTCGTTGCCGCGATGTTATTGATTATCGCGGATGGCCCTAGAAAAATAAACAAGCGCCGACTACAAAGTGAGGCACTGACGGCTGACAGTTCAAATTATTGGTAGTTTACTGGTCAAGATTGTTTGCAATGTCGACTTCAATCAGACGCCGATGTAAACACGACCGCTCCCAGCTACGTTCCAGACTTGACATGCTTTGCTATTTGAAATGAAATGAAAATTAAATGATATGAAATGAAATGAAATGAAATGAAATAAAATGATAATTTATTTATGCCAATGTACATAGTACTTACACACGTCAATAAACAATAATAAACAAACAATAGAAACATTAAGCAAAAGTTAAAATTTATACACATATATGTGAACAGTTGTTAAAAGGTACATTTAAATTCACATTTATATACAGGGTGGTCCGTAATGAATGCGTCATATTATAACTGTAGGTCCTAGACGTCAAAATATTGCGATTTAGCTAAATTTACCTTAATACCAAAATCGATAATTACCGAGATACAGGGTGTTAAAGTTAAAATATTGTTTTTGGTTTTAATTAATATTTTCATAAGTATCTGACTGATCTTGCTGAAAATTCGTACGCGGGGGTTTTTTGGGGTGGAAAATAAGAGTCTAGTGTCTATTTTGTTACACTTGATAGGGGGCGCCCCCTGCCGACCGCTCTGTCTATTAATGAGGCACTAACTTTTCTCTGCGTAACTATTCAGCCATTCTGATTACAAAATGTGATTCTCCTATGTTTTTTAGATAAAAAAGGTATTCTTGATTTAATTCGATTTAACACTCCGTTTTCGAGAAATTTAGACTTTGGTCATGACGAAAAATGTATTTGCCTAACAATACTTTAAAAAGAATAACAATAATAAACAATGTATTAATAACAAATCTACACATAACGCAAAACGCCTTTAAAAACTAAGAACTATTTTAGGAGATGGGCAAAATGGGCACCATTCACCTCAATACATTTTCTCATTGCTTTCATTAAATACCGTCTTACATTAAATAAGGTACCTTCTTTTTCCCGAATGGTATTAACTCCTTCACGAATTCTCTGTAGAAGATTTTCGCGTGTTAAAATTTCTCCCTTGTAAACCAAGTCTTTTAGATGGCCCCAAAAGTAAAAATCTAAAGGATTAAGATCGGGGCTTCGAGCAGGCCAAGGAAATTCGCTGTCACGACCGATCCACCTGTGTGGAAAACTTTCATCTAAAAAGTTCCGAACCTGTAGAGGATAATGGGCAGGCACTCCATCGTGCATGTACCACATATCTTGCCTAATTGCCAATGGAACTTCATCCAATAAGGTTGGCAAATCGTTTTGCAAAAACTGTAAATGGTCTTCACCATTAAGTCGCGCTGGCAGTTCAAATGGCCCAACAATGAAGTCCCCGATAATGCCACACCAAATATTTATCGAAAATTCGTGCTGAAAATGCCTTTCCCTAACTAAATAAGGGTTTTCCTGTTCCCAAGCACGATTGTTTCTCCAATTAAAAACACCACGTCTCGTAAAGATCGCCTCATCCGTAAACAACAATTTACTTAAAAAAGCAGCTTCATTTACTTGCTTGTCCAGTAAAAAGTTGCAAAAGGTTAGTCTTGCAGGTGGGTCACGAGGTAATAAATTCTGGACGGGGTTTAAATGATAGGGATAAAGTCCCTCATTATGAATAATTTTTAAAAAATTGTTGTTTTACTTATTCCTGTTGCTGCACGTAGACGTCTTGTGCTTATTGAGGAATTTTCGGCTACCCGCACCAAGATTTCTTCTTCCTGTTCTACACTAACAATTTTTGGACGACCAACTTTTTGTCGTGAACGAAATTCACCCGTTTCACCTAATCGTCTAAAAAGACTTTGAAAAAGATTATGGTCTGGTTGCCTGCGATTCGGGTACATTTCCAAATATCTCCTGGCTGCGGCACGGCCACTGTAATTGGCTTGAGCATAAACGCAAATCATGTCTCGCAATTCAGTATTTGTAAAAGCGTTATGCCTCGGCATTTCTTATAAGTTTATGAATTTACTTAATGTAAAAAGAGCAAAAAAGTGTTTTCAAGCTACTTTTGTCGCTTACTGTCATGCGTTGTCGGTTGTCAATGTTATGTAATAGTATATTATTTTATATGGAGGAAAAGTGATACTTTTCATGGCGCGCTCGTGTTTAACAGCCGAACGGAGTGAGGCTGGTAATAGGGAGCAAGCCATGAAAAGTAACTTTTCCTCCAAATAAAATATGCTGTTTTTTCTTCAAATGTCGACAAATTAATGCAAAAACATCTCTTTTTAATAGTAATAATATCTAATTATTATTAAAGATAAATGGGTTCGCAAGGCGGCTTAGACCACGGTCGTAGGTGGCCTTGCTTAGACCGGTGTCGGTGAATATAATGTAACATAAAGCTGTCAGTGGACACTGTCAACAATAATTATTTTTTTAAGATTCGTCTCCGATTGCGTTTTAATTCCGTATTGATAAGCAGTTATTGAGTAAGTTCGATTAAATAATAACCAATTTGTTCCTAAATTAGTGATTTTTAGAAATGCAGTCACAAATTGAGTGATAAATACAAATTGTAGTTTAATAAATCTTGAGTTGTTGACGCTTATTTTGTTGTCTGTTTGTATTGTATCTAT
Source organism: Pissodes strobi (assembly GCA_016904865.1). NCBI lineage: Eukaryota > Metazoa > Arthropoda > Insecta > Coleoptera > Curculionidae > Pissodes > Pissodes strobi. Next base: position 52,379 of record MU188722.1, read on the forward strand.
GTTGCTATGACAACACTTTTACCTCCGCCGCCGGCGGAAAAGTGAAAAGTAAAGCTCCGGCGGAGGAAAAACGAAACTTTACGGCCGCCTACACAGTCGAGTAATGACGGATTTACTGACGTTTGAAGAAAAAATAATATTGTTGACAGTATCAACATAAAATCATAATGCATTAAATAATTTAAGTTCGAATTTCTCGAAACGGAGTGTTAAAATCGAATTAAATCAAGTATACCTTTTTCATCTAAAAAACATAGGAGAATCACATTTTGAAATCCGAATGGCTGAGCAGTTAAGCAGAAAAAAGTTAGTGTCTCATTAATAGGCAAAGCGGTCGGCAGGGAGCGCCCCCTATCAAGTGTAACAAAATAGACGCTAGATTCTTATTTTCCACCCCAAAAAAACCACACGTATCAATTTTCAGCAAGATCAGTCAGATACTTATGAAAATATTAATTAAAACCAAAAACTATATTTTAACTTTGACCCCCTGTATCTGGGTAATTATCGATTTTGGTATTAAGGTAAATTTAGCTAAATCGCAATATTTTGAAGTCTATGATCAAACTTCAATTTATTGTCAATCTGAATACCAAGAAATTTTATTTGTTCTTGGTTATCTGGTAAACGTGAGAGATCCCGCAGGGAGATATCATGTTGTGTGTCTTGTTATTATTGAGCATAAGCTTATTAGCTCTAAACCATTCTTCAACCCTCTACTCTGACACGCACAGCATTTCCGATGCCAAATCCAAAGAATCTCCACTGCAGGACAAGAATGTATCGTCCGCGAAAAGGGTGAATGCACTTGTAGGATCTGTTAGAGGAAGATCATTAATATAAATAAGGAACAATAAGGGGCCCAAGATTGATCCCTGTGGAACACCCATATCCATCACTCTCTCCGCAGACAAAGCACCTCCCGCCCGAACAGCTTGAGTCCTGCCCTCCAAATAAGATTTTAATTGTATACTATTACTTTGGAAATTGTAAAATTGGAGTTTTTGTAAGAGAATGTTGTGCGTCATACAATCAAAGGCTTTACTAAGATCACAAAAGGTTGTTGCGGCGTGATACTCCTGATTCTCAAATGATTCCATTATGCCCGAAACTAAATCGAGTATACCAAGCACAGTGCTCCTATCCTGCCTAAAACCAAACTGACTTGCAGATAAAAGATTGTTTGTCTCAAAAAAGTCAGCTATCCTAAGTGCGATGCACTTCTCCAATATTTTTGAGATAATCGGAAGTAGGGAAATAGGTCGATAGTTTGATGGTAATGCACTGTCCCCTGCCTTAAAAATCGGTGTAACAATAGCTTTTTTCAATTTACTTGGAAAAATATTAGTCCGAAAACAAAGATTTATTAGTTTAGTTAACGGAATATAGATAATATTTTTAATAGTTTTAATAATTTTAACATTAAATCCATAGATGTCAGTACTATTTTTATTAACAAGGCTATTTATATAATATCCCTAACCTCTATAAAGGTTAAATCACTAAAAGCAAAACTCTCACAATGGAAACCACCCCCCTCTAGATTTTGAAATGGACTTCTTTGGTATCTTCGATGTTATTGATGAAGTTGTTTGCAATGTTTGCAAAGTAATCATTAAACTCATCCGGCATTATTTTGTTGGTTAAAGCTTTGGTATCAGATGTGGGTCTTGCACGAAATTTATTTATGACTTGCCACATACTTTTGACAGTATTTTTAGACGTATTTATTAGTTTATCATTAGCACTAACCTTGGCCTCCTTAACAGCTTTCTTGTAAGTGTATCTGAAATTATTTAGCTCAAGCCGAGCAAGTTCAGACCCATTTTGTTGACAATGGTCACTTAAGAACCTCAGAATCTCCCGCATATCTCTCAAAGTGTCATTAAACCAACTGATGTTATTGGACTGATCAGAGCGAACTAAATAGGTTCTCTCAGGAAAAGACTGCAGGTATGCCCCTTCCAACATATTCAGAAAAATATCAAACTTTTGATCAACTGTAACATCATTCTGATCTACAAAACGCCATGAAAAATCATTAACCATATTATAAAAGGTGTACAAACCCCTCTCTGTTATTGGCCTACATACCTTTTTTTCTTCTGCCACTTTAACCTCATTACATGTAATTGTGAGCTCCACGAACTGACTATTGTGATCTGACAGAAAAGAATCTAAGGTGGTAACTGAGAAAGAAACTGGGAAGAAATTGATAAAAACATTATCCAGACAAACATCCTGCCTTGTGTTCTCAACAACCATTTGTCGAAATCCATTGCTCAACAAAGTAAGCAAAATGCATTCTGTCTCATTGGTACCAAAGTGGACATTAAAATCACCAAGAAGAATGATTCTCTTATTGACACCGATCCCGGAGATCACCTCCTCAACAACCCCTAAAAATTCTTGAAAATCGCCAGCTGGCGGTCTGTAAAATGTAACTAAATATATATTAAAATCATTTACAAAAACAGCACTAATCTCTACTGACTTTTCGGCACTCAAAGAAGTAACTGAATCAAGACGATTTGTTCGCACTGTAGGCACGCTAAGAGTAGCTGAGCCTCCCCCTTTATTTATAGTCCTCGCAAAGCAACTCTGCATGAATCCTTCAAGGTGAAAGGAAGCCACTTCCTCGCCTGAGAGCCAACACTTCAATATCCAAGTCCGCCAGAAAGGCCTCAAGCTCACTTGTTTTATTTCTAACAGACCTTATGTTCAGATGAAGTAACTTCAGGGTTCGGCTGCTGCTCCTTGTTTCTGTCACCGTATTCAGTCGGCCTTGAACATTGAGAAAATGGTTGATGACAATTCCCTTTGGCCACAAAGTTGGTGCTAAAATTTCTCCTCTATTTTGATGAGAAACCATCAACTTAAATGAGCTCATGTATTTCTCCTTCTTGGTTTTCATTTTCTCACGGCTTACCCCTTTGTCAAGGTTTTTGCTTTTCAAAAACGACAATACGTCACTGGGCGTTGCTTCTGCTGTCAGCCCCGACAAAAACAGCCAAGCCACTTTACCCGCAGGTTGTATAATTTGGGTGTCCTCATTACTGGTACCTTGAATTGGTTCAGGTCTATCGTTTCTTTTATTCCCATTGACATGTCTTCTTCGACGATTATTTACTTCCTGCCAGACGCCATCTTTTTCATTTTCCAATAATACGTCAGCTTGATTTAATAGCTTTAAGTCACTTGAACTACTTTTAGTTGCTACCAGGGTCGATGCTTTTCGTACCTAGTGCCAGAGTATCTACTGATTTCCAACGATATAACACTATTTTGAGGTGTAAATTTTTTGGGCGAATAATTTCCACTTTGACACTTTCCCACTTGGATCATTCACTGTATAACATATACATTCGGATTCTGCTTTAAATTTCCTTTCCAACGAGGGGTCACAAGGTGGTATTCAATTTGAAAATGTAGCTTCAGGATCACATTTAAAAAAACAACATAGCTGCTCTGTTACGTTAAGAGCAAGATATTTTTACAAATTTGATATTTCACATTATTTATTATCTAGTTAACGCGATATAACTTTTATATATTATGAAATATATGTGGTTTTTGACGTCACAAAGTAGCCATATTGATTTTTAAATGGTCGTCTAAGTGCTCATTTTTAAACAAATACCAGCTTGTGACCCCTCATAGGAAAGGTAATTTGAAGGAGAATAAGAATATACAGAGTGCTATTAAAAATAATCAAGTTTGTAATATCGGCCTCAATCAGAAACCGATGTAAACGCGACCTCTCCCAGCTACGTTCTAGACCTCACACGTTTTGCAGTTTGACAATTTTTATAGTATTTTGAGGTAGAGTTTTCGTAATTTTTTGAACCAAAAATGTCCATATCGACTGTATTTTTCAATATGACATTGTTCTATTTTGACTAATGCCCTGTTCATTCATTCATTCATTCATATCAGCCTATTTCCGTCCACTCCTGAACGTAAGCCTCTTCCAATTGTCTCCAGTGGTGTCGATTTTGGGCGGTTTGGATCCAGTTTTTCCCCACGTGTCTCTGGATGTCGTCCCTCCACCTCGTCTGGGGTCGCCCAACACTTGTTTTTGTTCCTCTAGGTCGCCATTGGAGGATGGCCCTGGTTCACTTGACACTCTCCCTCGGCACATGCCCAGCCCATCTCCACTTATTCCTTGCTGCCGTTTCCATGAGGTCTGTGACTCCTATTCTTTTCCTAATGTCATCATTCCTTATTCTATCCCTAAGGCTAATACCCAGCATTGAACGTTCGATGGCCCTCTGGAACATTCTCAAGCGATTGGCACTTTTTTGTGTGAAGATCATAGTCTCAAGGCCATACGTCATGCAGCTCTCGAACACTTTCCGCTTTAGATTAATTGAAGTTCTAGGATTTCTTAGGATGTGAGAGAGGTTACCATACTTTGCCCAGGTGAGACGCACCCTTCTTGCAATCTCCATTATTTGGTTTTCACTCCCTAACTTTATTTTAAGGCCTAGGTACACGTATTCATTCACTGTTTCAATTTTAATGTTGCCTATGGTGACTCATGATATTGGCCTTACCTTAGTTCATCTGAAGCCCCACTGCTTGTGATGCTTCTTTTAGCTCCTTTAACATGTTGGTGAGCTCCTCATGATCATTGCTAAACCGAATAATGTCGTCTGCAAAACGTAGATGGCTCCAATATCTCCCGTCAATGGTAATGCCTTTTGACTTCCAATCCAAGGTCTTGAAGACTCCTTCCAAAGTTAAAGTGAAAAGTTTTGTGGATATTGAGTCTCCTTGTCTAACTCCTCTGTTTATGGGAATTTTTTCTGTGTTGAGGTCTTCCGTTATCTTCACGTGAAAAGTGGCATTCTCGTAACAGTTCTTGATAAGAGTGGAGTATCGGGAGTCGACCCTAGTCTTATCCAATTCATTTAGTACTGCCCATTCTTCTATCGAGTCAAATGCCTTTTGATAGTCGACGAACCCCAGGTGAAGAGGGACATTGTATTTCCCACATTTCTCCATCAGAGGATATGGTCGGTGGTGCTATAGCCTTTTCTGAATCCCGCTTGTTCTATGGGCTGATAGAAGTCTAATTTTTGACTCAGGCGTCTGGTCAGGATCTTGCTAAGTAATTTGTACAAGCTAGATAGGAAGCTGATAGGCCTGTAATTTTCGATGTTGCTACAGTCTCCTTTCTTAAATAGGATTATGACCTCGGCGTTTCTCCATGCTTCTGGGATGCGGTCCTCCTCCAGACACTTATTGAGCAGGATGAGGATTGCTTTTTTCAGTGTTGCTCCTCCTTCTTTCAGCATTTCTGCCGTAATGTGGTCTTCTCCTGGAGCCTTTCGGTTTTTCATATATCTCAGTGCCTCTTCTAGTTCGAATGTATCGATCTCCGGTATTTCCTCCGATCCCACATTTAGAATTTGTGCTCTGCTATCTCTCTGGTAACATGGCATTTCCTATCTGTAGAGCTTTCGGTGGAAGTTTTGGATGATGGTCACGATCTCCCGCTTCTCATACACTACTGTTTCCTGTTCAATTCTCATTTTTCGTATGGTCTGTTTTCCTCTTGTCATATTCGATCGCAATTTCTTCATGTTAATGTTGTCTTCAATAGCTTGCTGCATGAGATGGGTGTTGTGGTTTTTTAGATCACTTCTTATCTCTCTCTTTACTTGTTTGTCAATGACTCGGTAGTCTGGCGAATCCCTATCCATCTCTCTTCGAGTCTTTAGCAGATTTATTGTGATTGCACTAAGCTTTGATGACCTGCCTTTTTGTAGTGAGCATACTTGTTTCACTGAGGTTGGGATGCTCTTGGTTATTTTCTCGGATAAGATGTTAAGGTCTAGATCTTTCAGCATCTCTACAGGTTGGAGTTTTCGTTCTATGTAGAAGTGATATTTATCTCTCTCGTGTTGGAGTTCAAAGAGAATCGCTGATGATTTTTTCTTGATCATCTTTTTTCTTTCGAACCGAGTATTTGTGCATATTTTCGCTCTCACAAGCCGGTGGTCACTTCCTGTATTAAAACGATTTAGAACAGATACATCCGAGCAGTGTTGTTTGCTGTGGTTAGGATATAGTCAATCTCGTTCTTTATCTGTCCATTCGGGCTTCTCCATGTCTGCTTTCGTTGCTGGGACTTTTTAAAGAATGTGTTCATGCAGAACATCCTCTCCTTGTGCATGAATTCTAATAGTAACTGTCCCCTTCGTTTCTCGTGCCCAGGCCGTATGAACCAATGATGTCCGGGTCTCCCACTTTTTCTCTCCAACCTTAGCGTTGAAATCGCCTATGATCACCGTGTGTTTTGTTTGTTCCAAGCTCTTAGCAGTCGAAACATCTTCGTAGAACTGTTCTTCCTCTGTGGAGGTTGCTGTCGGTGCATATACTTGGATGATCTTTATGCTGTCTTGCATTTAGCTTTAGCTCGATGTAAATAACTCGATCTGATACAGCTTTGCTGCTGGTGATTTGGTGTTTGAGTCTATGGTGGACGCGAAGAGCTACTCCCCCCAAATGATGGTGGTCGGTGGAGTTCCTTCGAAAAAGCTGATGTCCCGACTTAAGCACGGTAGAGGTCTCCCCCGGCTTTCTTGTCTTTCATAGTTCTATGATGTCCCATCTAATCTTTTCAAGCTCTGTTTCTAGGGCCTACAGATGTTCTTCTAGTCGCATAGTACGGATGTTGTATGTGGCAACCAGTAAGGCGTTCTTTTTCCTTTCATTTCGTATCGAACTTTTGCCTCCCCCAGAATCCTTGAGGCAGACTGATATTTCAGTGTGGGATTGTGAGCATCGTGCTCTACCCACCTGGGGTAGTTTTGTTTTTGTATGATATACAAATTCTGATTCCGCTTTAAATTTCCTTTTCAACGAGGGGTCACAAGGTAGTATTCAATTTGAAAATGGCGCCTCAGAATCACATTTTAAAAAAACAACATGGCTGCTCTGTCTTTTACGTCATGAGCAAGATATTTTTAGAAATTTGATATTTCACATTATTTATTATCTAGTTAACGCGATATAACTTTTAAATATTACACTTATAAAATATATGTGATTTCTGACGTCACAAAGTAGCCATATTGATTTTTTAAATTGCCTTCTTAGAGCTCACTTTTAAAACAAATACCAGCTTGTGACCCCTTGTAAAAGAGGAAATTTGAAGGAGAATTAGAATATACAGGGTGCTATTAAAAATA
>MU188723.1:0-21196 GCA_016904865.1 Pissodes strobi
CCCTCTAAATATAAAGCGATTAAAACAAAAATTGGTATGGATAATATGTGATCCTAATGGAAACTTTTTGTAACTATTACATCAAAGAAATCAAAAAAATTCATTTTTCACTCCACCCTATTGGACAGTGTGCGCTTATATCGACTCAGTATATAAATGCAAATCCCATATGTTTATTTTTGAAACGCATAATTGATAATGCAAAGTAATTCCGTAATGCAAGTCCCTTTCTTTTAGTTAGTACGTAACAAGCCACTTTAGCAATAATCTTTCAGCAGTAAAAATCACACAAACCTTTTTTGTCTCACAAATCAAGCTTCTCTATATTAAGGATTAACTTTTCTGATTAATAGATATCCATCTCGCCATTTGGCGCGTGACAGCTTCCGTCTAGGGGGGAGATCAAATGATATCGAGTTGAAGACTTTTATATTTCGCACTTGACTTCATCGAATCATTGAGGGTGGGATATTTAATAATGGTTTCTGGAATATTGTAGCAAATATGTATTTTTGTCTATCCAGCTCTTAATGTATTAGACTGAATCACGAGAGCAGTGTAATAACTGATAATTTTAAAAGCATTGTTATGACAAAAAATGGCGAAAATTCTTCTCAATTTGGAAGGTATGCTCTTATTTCGAAATTTCGTCGGAGTTTGATATGCTCACATTTTCAAATATAGGACGTGTTTGTTAAATTTGGTAGATCTTGTTACTATATGAAATGTAACATTTCCATGCAACTATATAGTTGATATTAGCAGTGTTAATAATAATAATAATAATAATAAGCGCATGCTATAGATTCAAATACAAAAGTGTCACACCTGTTCTATATGGACGACTTAAAGATATATGCCAAAGATCAGAGGCAACTGCAAAGCTCACTGGAGAACGTTGCATCCTTCAGCAAGGCAATCGGGATGGAGTTTGGTATCGATAAATGTGCGATTGTGGTTGCGAAAAGAGGTAAGAAAATAGAAGCTGACAATGTCGACCTTATGTCTGGAATATCAATATCTAACCTCCCTGAGGGTGAAACCTATAAATATCTAAGAATTCGACAAGCACTTAATATAGATGAGCAGAAAAGCAAGGAGGCGGTTAAGTCATACTAAAACCCAATCTGTATTCCAGAAACAAGATCCAAGCGCTAAACACATGAGCAATACCTGCCGTTGGATATACATTTGGTGTTCTCCATTGGTCCAGAACCGAGGTCCAGGGGCTGGACAGACTAATTAGGACGCTCTTCACCCAATATAGAATGCACCAACCAAAGTCTGCAGTCGAACGCATTTACATCCCACGAACGGGGGGTGGTAGGGGTCTGACTAATATAGAATGGCTATTCGAAGATCAACTTAAAAACCTACATAACTACCTCCAAACCGTCAACTCACTTATCCATCAAAATCTTCCTCGGCAATTATCTCCCCTCATCATGATCAGTTTTGAACCTAGAGCAACTAGCAGGATCACATCGTAGAAGAACAACTGGAAAAGTAAAAAACTTCATGGCCGATTTTTTGCAAGTCTTCACCAGGAAGATATAGACACCTAAGCATCAAAAACTGTGCTTACCGCTGGTTATCTCTTCCCAGAAACTGAGGGTTTCCTGTTCGCCATTCAGGATCAAGTCGTGCCTACTAGGACTTATCGAAAGTACATATTAAAAGAACAGATGCCATCTACCAAATGCCGGTTGTGCGCTAAAGATGAGGAATCCATCCCACACCTTCTATCAGCGTGTAGTTATCTCGCTCCAAAATGGTACCTAGACAGACACAATAATGTCGGTAAAGTCATCCACCAAGGTTTAAGCAAAAAATATGATCTTACTAACATTAATAAAAAATATTATAACTACCTGCCTAGCCAAGTGCTGGAAAAACAAGCCATCAAAATATATTGGGACCTACCTATCATAACAGACCGCACTGTAGAACATAACCGGCCAGACATTGTAGTATGGCACAAAAACTGCCGAATGGTCCAAATTATTGACATTGCGATACCACTGGACGAGAACATAGGCACATCCTACAAAGAAAAAGTTAGCAAATACGAAAATTTGGCATTAGAAATGAACAGGATATAGAACCTAGAAAGGGTGGACATCATACCTATAATAATCTCAGCGAATGGTTTAATTCATAAATACTTACCTAGAAGTCTGGAGACACTGGGACTTAAAGCATCAGATATCCTATTGCTACAAAAATGCGTCATTCTGGGATCTACGAGTATAGTCCGCAAGGCTCTGTCCAGGTAGATGACCTGAAAGCCTTGGCCCATTAAGGGCTCGGCGAAACGTACCGATAATCGTGATAAAAAAAAAAATAATAATAATAATAATAATAATAATAATAGTAATAATAATAATAATAATAATAATAATAATAATAATAAATTACTTTCCTGTAATATTAAAAAATTAAGAGATATTTAAGAATAATTATCTTGCTCAGGGATGATCGTCAAAAAGACTTCTCCTGGATCTATTCATAACAACTACTCCTGTTTTCTACACCATAACTGTTTAACCTCCGTTGGGCTCATCATACCACAATCTTATCTTCGCAATCTGTAAACTTGCTAGCAAAATATAGTAGCCACAGGTAACCTGAAAGGTTTGGCACCACAAATCTGCAAAGTGACGTAATCTTCGCGAGCTTTATCTTTCTTTTACTTGGTAAGATGTCTGCTAACCCAAACTAACCCAATGAAAACATCTCTGAATCTGCTGATAAGATAACTCAAGTTATCCTAGCTGGTATGGAAGCTTTCATCCCCTCTTCTATGAAACGTATCTCAAACATGGCCTGGAAAAAACTTCTCAAGAGCGGTCAATGCTAAAAATTTCGTCTACCGCAAATGGCGCAGATCCGACAGTCGAAAAGTGAGATTTATTCATCACAACTAGAGACCAGTGTAAGCGGACCATTGACGAGAGCAAGGAGTGATATAACGAGCAGATCAAGAACAAGCTTCTCAACTTTTCTAACGGATCAATACCCTTATGGTCACTTGCCAAAGCTGTCAATCAGAGTTTCTCAAAGACGTCAATTCCACCACTGGCCAAAGATGATTGCTCAATAGCGGAAACGGCCAAAGAAAAAGCGAACATTTTTGCATCAAATTCTACGTTAGATCCTCAAGGAAAGACTCCCCCAACTGAGGGCGAATTCTCCAATGTCGGGTCTGGTATTTCGCCAATGTGAAGTAAAATGAATACTCAAAAGCCTAGACACTAACAAGGCCACAGGACCGGAGGGCGTGCCCGCAATAGTGCTTAAGAAATGTGCTGCTGAACTATCAGCTCCACTATGCAGGCTTTCATACTGAACCGCATGATTTCCTTCTTGCTGGAAATGCGCTCAGGTGCAACCAATCTCGAAGAAAGGTAAAAAACGATCGCCAGTATGGCTTCGGCAAGCACAGATCAACGCGACCTACCTGTGGACAAAAGCCATAGAGAGCTACGGCGAATCTCGTGCAGTGGCTCTCGACATATCTAAAGCATTTTATAGGGTGTGATATGATGGATTTTTAAGCAGATTAACAGCATAAGGACTACCACCAGCACTACTTCTATGACTTTCCAATTTCTTGAGGGATCGAAGCATCCGAGTTGGTATTGATGGACATCTCTTGGAGGAATTTAAAATCAATACCGGGTTTCCCCAAAGGTGGTTATTATCTCCCACACTATTCCTGCTCTATATCAATGATCTCTTAGATAGGACAAACAATAGTATTTGCAGCTTTGCAGACCACAGCACTCACTCATTCATGTCGCGGAATCCAGTGACCGCTGCTCGTTCTCATCGTGGAATGAGGTGAGGAAAATAATGTTCAGTTTAACGCTGGAAAGACTCAAGCAGCTCTCTTCTCAATAAAAGCAAACACCGCAGGACCTGACTTTTCATGGACAGGACAAACACGGACTCTGGCCTCATTAATAAGCTTGCTGGGAATCAACGTAGAAAACAACATGTCTTATCGTAATCACGGCACCAAAATCGCCAAGGCAGCAGCGCAAAAGCTAGGAGCACTCTATACAGCAAAAAAGTGGTATACAACTCATCAGCTCTTACTGCTTGAAAAGGTCCAGAGAAGACCATCTCTGGAATACTGTTCCCTTGTGTGGAGCTCGGCACCCAAACACTTGCTCAAGATATTGGTCTCTGTACAGAGGAGAGCAGTCCGTCTTGTGGATAACTCAGAGTTGACTAAAGACCTTGATAGCCTTGAACATCGAAGGAAAGTGGCGGACCTATCTCTTTACTATCGATACTACTACGGAAGGTGTTCAAACATGCTGGCACTTCTGATTCTGCCCAGAGTGTTGCCAAACAGAAACACCCGCCAGACATAAGCTCCTCTATCTGGAGGGCTGCCTCGCTCTGGAATGGACTTCTGAGTAACCTCTTTCCCGAAAACTACAATCTACAGCGCGTCAAGTCGAACGTCCACCATTTTCTCCGCACACGCACCGCTCGTTGAGTGGTATAGGATTTTCCTTTTGTGTCTGCCGAACATAAAAAAAATTTAGAAAATATTGTGTAAAAGGTACTTCAAGAAGTTCACTATAAAAATGTCGCCATCAAAGTACTTTTTAAAGTGAAAACTTCCTTAGGCATGTTCAGAACAATTTTTCATGGGTAGTAAAAGAGATTCAGCCATCATGTAATGCGTCGTGTAAAGCTCCACCCACGAGTATGTTAGAGAAAACTCAGCATTAGAGAGTTTTCTCGAAAAGAGTTGCTAGTGGAAATTTGGGCTTTTGCATGTTTTAGGCAACACTTCCATTCGCGATTTTTATTATATATATATTTGTTTGATACACGATAGCTGTCGAGAAAATTAATGTATTTTTGATGTGTAAACATCTTACGCGGCGGTATGAGGGTAAATCTCGGCAAATGGGACGGAAATGTGTAAACCGATGCTAGCCGCTAGGGCGGTATTATTATACAATTTTGCCATTTAAAATCGTTTTAAACGGATTTTAGACGATAAAAAGCATATTTTAAATTAAACGAACCGTCAAAAGTATTATTTATTAATTATTTTAAACTTTGTTATTAAACCTAATTTTTATTCTATGAACCAGCTAATATGTATAGGCAACGGCCATAGCACGTTGAAAATATCAGTTCTCGTCCGATCACTGAAGTTAAGCAACGTCGGGCGTGGTTAGTACTTGGATGGGTGACCGCTTGGGAACACAACGTGCTGTTGTCATTTTTTTACAACCGATGTCGTTATAGGACATGTTTATACATCAGTGTCTCGAGTACTAGCAGACTCGTTTTGGTTTTTTATTAGATACGATGATTCGAAAAGCGCGCCAAATAGGAAGGACATGCCGACCGATGAGGGAGCGATTTGATTAGGTCGGTCAGCACCCTCTGGACTAGAAGGGCGTGAAACTAAGAAAAGCAGCAGCCCACATGGCCACTCAAGTTGAGATGGAAACTAAATGCTGTAAGGGGTATATTTCGAGTTTTTAATATAAAATATGTTTAAAATTGTAAAATTTGTGCATTTGAAGTGAACCATTTATACAAAGCAATTTATTGTGTTAATGGCAGGAGCATTGCCCTGTGTTCGTGGAAATAGTCTTAGCCCTACTCCTACTACGCTACACTATGTTTCCTAATTATGCTGTATTATACAATTAAATACTTAATTAGGGACAGATTGCTCTGGCAGAAGGTGTGTTTCCACAAATATCTATTATAATTTCAGCTGATAATGCCTAATAATTTTTAAAGTAACAAGGGTTTTATTTTGTGGCTTTATAATAATGATGCCTACTTACCTATTTACTTTGACTGCCTTTTGTCTCTACATATAATAAGTTTTAGGTAACCACAGATATTTCTTAGGCTACAGCCGGATAACATTAGAGGTTTGATTTTAATACCTCAGCTTTATCCCAAATACCTAAATACTTTTTATTTGTAGCATTACTGAATATTGATTAAGAGTTGTAGGATAGGTTTAGGTACGTAAGCTCTGGTGTAAGTTCAGTCGTTTAGTGAGGGAGATTGATTTTTAAATAATTGTGTATAATAGTGTTGAGTGAATTGAAAGCATTGTGTTAACCTGTTGTGTTCCCAAATGTAGAAAAGTGTAAATTGTTTCATTTCTAAAACAAAGTGAATTGAGACAGCAAATCTTTCTTATCACTCAATGAAGCATACAGCAAAATAATAAAATCCCAGCTAAATAAATGCTATAACTGATAATATGTGTTCTATTAATATTGATAAAGCTCCTCAAGCTCACTTAAACTTTATTGTATTTATTTCTGAAAATTGGTTTCTATCAATACAGCAAATGGGTGCTGTTGTCAACAAAATTGTATATCAAGGCAAAAGCCAACTCAACTTACCTGTTGAAGTACATGATGTTAATACTGTAGAAAAAGTTCTTATTTTCTAAAACATCATACCGAACCGAGTTCTGTAGAAGACAGTTTAACCATTGTAAGTGATATTTTAACATCGGTAACATATCAAATACCAGCTAAAAAGGATTCTATTACATTTTTAAAAGAACAAGTATTTATATTAAAAACCACTTCTAAATACGACCACCCTCTTTTGTAGCGTCTTACTTTCGATATCATATGCATATAATTAGTTTATGAAGTTTTGGAAACAGTCTTTAAAAATATCTAAGTAACTATGTATTCTTGTCTGAGTTTATATATACTTCGGGATATATGTCAAACAAACCACTATATCTTTATAAATCAATAGCTATAGTCCGTATTTTTAACATCACAGCATATTATTATTATCGTTAAACTACTTGTTCCTCCTTTCTCTGATGGATATGGCTCCCAAAAGGTTTTTGGCGTTATTTTGGTAAATGACATGTAATTAACTAATAAAAATCATTTAGGTATGTATTTTTTTGAAGTCAAAAAGTGACAAACGTAGTTTGTTTATGAATTAATACGATTTCCATTGTCAAAGCCTGATCTCTAAGCGCGACGCCATCTTAGATTTAGATATCAGACCTTCTAGTTCAGAGGGTGTTGGGTTGACACATTAGGAGATTAAATATATGCTTTTCTTCTGAATGTTCTGTGATCCTATTATAAGATTTGGAGTTAGGTCGCTTTTGCTCTGAACAATATTTTTGGATTGAGAAGTGAGAATTGTGTGTGGTCGGTCGTCTGATCGTGAACCAAGCAAAAATAATTTAATTATGATAACTGATGAAATATGGAAAGTTAAAGGAGAGCGTACTCAATTTATAAATAAAATATATGTTCATATGCATACATACCTATATACTTTCATATTATTAGATACGATAATTCGTAAAACGCCCCAAGTAGGGCAAGCACGAGCACTGGCACTGAGCAGCACGGGCGATGATGAATGGTTTTTCAATGTATAGAATAGACAGACATTTAGAGCTAGCCCTAGCACGGCACCTAATCAACCTTCAGTTTGCCGATGTCTTTGTGGTGCAATGAATTGTCTGTAAGTGCTCTGATGGTTCAGTGGTTAGATGCTGGCTCTGTGATACAACGGCCCGGGGTTCATTTCCTATCGGTTTTTAATTTTTTTTTAAGGTTATGTTTGTAAAAAGTATTTTTTTACCATTTTGAGCATGCCTTGGGTTAGTTTTGGTTAGTTCTTGTTCGTTGAGCCCCCGTAGCAAGCGAAGCGAGCGGAGGGTCATGCGGGAAGTGAAATAACGAAAAAATAAACTAAAAAACCACCCCCCTAATTTAATTATTTTAAAAATATTTTGTGATATCGGCTTATGTCTTGAATTAAACAAGTTTTTTGTATTAACGCATTTTTCTTTCACCAGAATAAGAAGGCTGTTTGTTAATAACCAAACAAAATCATCTCAGTTATGAGGTGCTGTAGTTTCTATGGCAAGTCCCTTGTTACTTTTTCTACTCTGATTAATACCTTGTTTATCTACCTACATAGAGCTTTTTTCAGATTTCAAATATTCTAATATTTTGTTTCATCAAAAATATGAGGGGCTTTAGGCGCCGTGCTAGGGCTAGCTCCACGTTGACAATAACGCTGGGCGCTGGCACAAAATCCAAAAATTAAATCTGACAACCTTTGACCATCCAACTAACTAAATCCATATTTTAAATTTGGCGCTCTGTGTATCAAGCCCCTCTCGGTGACGGAGCGATTTCATTGGCTCGGTACATTACGAAATTAAGGTAAGCTTTTCTACATTTTGTATTCGATTGAAGCGAGCGAGAATGAAATTGGAATTGGTTGCTTGGACCTCATGATAAGGAAGGTGGAAGGAAAGCTTATTCAACTTAACTGGGCCTACTAAACGGCCCTACTCTGAATGATAAATATTTATTTCTTAATAATTCTTATTAGTTCTTACGTCTTACCTTACCCAAAGCTCATTCATATCTTCATGTCTTTGCAAACCCGATGATGGTGTATTTCAAACTGTAGAAATGAATTAGTTTACTTACCCATCTCTGCAATCCTGTTACAAAATTTGGAGATACGTCTCTTACACACACTCCACTCTACCCAGAACTTTATTTTTGGTGTTTTTTTGGCTCCTTGGTGCTACACAAATTCGGATTGAGCTTTTTGGCGATGATTTGTTTGCTTGCGCTTGTAGGTAGGTGGTACCTATGTTTTGTAGTCTTATGTAATTTGGAATGGAATACAGAGATAGACAGAAAAAAACCATCCCTGAGACCTTCGATCTCACAAGGGGAGAGAAAAAACAGCTTTTTTTGATGACCTGTTTCGAAAGCAATATAACAGAATACGCAATTTTCCATCATTTAAGAACTTATTATGATCTTTATTAAAGGCCAGTCTCGGCTCTTACTTCGGCAAATAAAATTGAAAACAACGAAAAAGTAAACTAAAAAAACTTCCCTTAATTTAATTATTTAAAAACTATTTTGTGATATCGGCTTATGTCTTGAATTAAATAAGTTTTTAGTATTAACGCATTTTTCTTTCCTCAGAATAAGAAGGCTGTTTGTTAATAACCAAACAAAATCAAATCTCGGTTATGAGGTGCTGTTGTGTCTATGGCAAATCCCTTGTTACTTTTTCTATTCTGATTAATACCTTGTTTATCTACCTACATAGAGCTTTTTTTAATTTTCATATATTTTAATATTTTGTTTCACCAAAAATATGAGGGGCTTTTCTACATTTTGTTTAGTTTTAACAGAAAATCGTAAAACCAAGCCCAAACAAACTTTATTTTTCATTTGGATCAAAAGGTGCTAAGTCCACCTCTTGTAACAGGAGCATAGAAGTTAAAAAAGCGATCTGATTTTTATCGATCTACCGCTCGCGATATTTCAGATACTAGTGCACTTATGAATGCATGCGGTTTAAAGACCTGCAAGGTATATGGCCTTCTGCTCGCTCCGGGGCTCAAAAAAAGGAAACTAACCAAGTGCTAACCCAAGAGAAACCCATAATCTGTTTACTTAAAAAAAAAACAAAACCGACGGGATTTGAGCCCGGGTCGCCGAAGTGAAAGCTAACCATGCAGACCCCTAGACCATCTGTTGACTTACAAACAACTGGTTGCATCGCGAATACAAGCCAATCACGCGCCTCTCATTCACAAGTGCACTAGTATCTGAAATCTCGCACACCGCTCCACGTCTACCTGCACAAAATTTTCGACCTTCTGACCTGCGTATTTGGCAGCAGCCTAGTGTTCTAACATTTCACTTCATGCTTCGTGCATGGCCCTCCGCTCGCTTCGCTTGCTTCGGGGGTGCAACCAAACAGAACTAACCTAATTGCCCCCCCCCCATTGTCATTATCTCCAAATAAATTGCCCAAGGCAATGCCCAAATTAAAAAAAAAAAAAATCTTGGTGTAGCTATAGACGCGAGTTTCTTGAAGATTACCCTAAAAATATATTCATTCAGACATGCTAACGTTTCAAATGCAAAATAAAAGGAACTTTACAGTGTCTCTCTGCTTTATTTCATATGTACTACAATATACCTAAGACTGCCGAAGTATTTATTAGGATATTAAAAACATTTTTAAGTTTGCCGCCACAAGCAAATAAACAATCTGGACAGCCTACGTTCGAGCCAAACGCAAGCACACACAAGTTGATTTTAATGCAAAAGCGACCATAACTCCAGATCGCCTAATAGGGAGACAGAAGACATTGCAGGAAACTGGTTTCTACCGCTATCATCTCTAGTAATTACCACATGGATTTTGGTCGATGGATGGAAATATAATAATAGAATATTTTACAACAGTACAACAGGCAATGCTGACGACCAATTGGAGGATGTTTTTGATGTGTAAACATCTTACGTGGCGGTATGAGGGTAAATCTCAGCAAATGGGACGAAAATGTGCATGCGGATGGGGACGGAAATGTGTAAACTGCTGTAACATCATAATCATGCGCAGTGTTTTTATGAGGGCTGCTCAAATATTTGTGCATGTCGATATAGGATATGTTTACACATCAGTATCTCGAGTACTAGCAGACTCGCTAATTTTTTTTTAGACACGTTTTTTATGATCTTTCGAACCCTAGTGAAATTGGCAATTATCGGAATATGGCGAGTACTTTTTATGGCGTGCAAGTATATGTTTGGAAAAGGGTCACTTTGAGAAAAGGAATTCAGAGGATAAAAACTTTCTAAATGCTTCTCTGTTTCGAAAAAGTCGGGAACATGAACTTTTGAGGGAAAATGTGAAACCATCGATTTGTGGGTCAAAGAAATAAAAGTTTTTAATTTTCATTCTCGAAATTTTTATAGCAAAATCGATTACTTGGCAAAAATCTACGTAAAAAATCGTACAAGAAGACACTTCACAAATAATGACGCCTTTTATACAGGATGAGCTAGTTGAATTTAAACTTTTCGCGATTTCGAGTTTTAATACGACACGTCACCACATAATATTTTATTACTGGGAAACTGAACAATCTAGAGCATATTCTTGCCTTTTGAAGCTTTTGCTTCTTTCGTTCGGTATATCTGATATAGCACGTTGTTAAAATATTGTTGTTCTTAAAAACTGTGTATGAGCAACAATAATTTCACGATGTGCTAAATTCATAAATTCAAAATAGGTACTATCCTGGTATCTCTAAAGACACTTAGTAGCTTTACGAAAGTGCATTCTACGAAACACCACGTACAAAAGGGGTTATCTATCAATTCCGTAATTTTTTCCAAGTTAGCATCTATTCTGGTTTTAAAAGTCGCCGACACCAAGATTTGAATTTGTTGCTGAAACACCCTTCTATATCCGCTAAAGAACCATCAAAGCAACTATTGCATAGAATTATTGGGTTCTATATTCTGTCATGAATAACGCAATCCCTATTTTAACATTTAAAAAAAAAATTAGTTTTTGATTTTAGTAACCAGAAATTACTCATATTTTTGATATCGGGAGAAATCTAGGCATGTTTACGAGCATAAATACCACATCTTCATATACATATGAAGATGTGGTATTTATACTCGTAAACATGCGAAGTTTTTGTCAATAATATGTAAAAAACTGAAAATATGCAAAAAATATACGACTAAATTGTGATAATTTGCATTTACTTAATTCATATAAAAATATAATTAATTACAATAAATAAATTTTATTAATGTGCTATTTGCTACATTATTAAATAATAATAATTAATATTATAGCACTATTAATATTAAAGTAGTTAAATGACTTATACACCTATACAGAATATATATTGGAATCGCGCCTAATTAAAATACATATAATTAAATGTTTTTCAAAATTTTGATTAAAAAATTAATGTCTTCTATCTGAATATATGTACTTTTTTATTGAAAAGCTACGTCCGTGTTGAAGAGCGTCGGGGTGAAAATTTTTAAACTTTAATGTATTTACCTTACATATAAGAGCGCACTTGCTTAAACTCGATTTAGCGATAAATGCTAATCGTAATATTGTGAATACATAGGAGTCGTAGAAACCAGTTCTGCTCAAATTCACTTGTCAATAATTTAATATTTTTAGTTCTTTTTCACTTTAAATATGCAATGAAACTGCCTGGAAATCCATATATTTTCAAAGCAATGTTCATTTCACTGAAGGGCATGTTATTTCTTCCGATATAAATATTAAGTCCATAAAAGAGTCGAAGTACTCTTTAAAATGAAAATAGGACACAGAATGAAACATTTATCTTACATATACATAGCCAAGTTGTTTTCTGAGACTTCATTTAATTTTACGGTTTATACAACAAAATTGGAATCATTTACCGCACCAAATGAAATAAGCATCCCATATCTTTGAGAAATATCGGAAAATTAATCTGAATTAGCCAGTTGTTTTTGCCTTCAAATCCAATAAGCTAGCTAGTGTACTAATTGCTTCAATCAGCATCCAAATTATTGTAATCTACGGATTACTGAAACTATTTTCGGATTCTTTATGAGTATTTCCTTCTACGTGCGAAACGACAACCGGCTTATCATCAAAAGGTGGCAAACTGGATAAAACCGACATGCACAGATTCGATGCCATTTCCTTTCGGGATATCACGGGTCCATCACATTTCCAAGGACGGATCTTGAGCGATGTCAAAAGATTTAGGTGTCGCGGAGTCAATGCGTTTTCATTTTGTTTGCCATACTTTTACCGGATTCTTGGATTTATTTGATATCATTTCGGAAAATAAGTTTGTTTGCCCTGCTTTTAGGACAAAACCCTTTTTATGCTTTTTTAAATCTGCCATTTTTGTTATGAAAAATATAACATGGTGAGAGAAATGGGTATTGGGAATAAAAGGATCATTCAGTAGTCGAAGAGCATAAATAGCAAGAGCTTGGAGCCGAAGAGGTTAATCAATAATAAGCATTATTTTAAAGACCACGTAAAAATGTAACAGTAAAAACATCACTTTTAAATTCTCATAGAGATGGAGTTTATTTCTGATACATAACTTTAAACAGAATGCAGTTTTCCAATTTTTGCACTGGCTGTGTTTTTACACAATCAGTAATAAACTGACCATTAGTGTAACATACAGAGTATTTAATAAGCTGAACAGGTCACGAACATTGATTGGACATGGTACAAATACATGTTCCATGATGTTTGGTTTTCAAGTTAGAAGGTGTTATATCATGAGCCTCACTAGCCCACTAATACACCCCTTTTATATTTAATAAGCGTCCTTTTACTATAGCTTATTAAGAAATGTTTTACAGCGCACAACCTCAATTATACTGCACATAATAGGTGCAAATACCATAAAAACGTAGCAAACCATTAGTGGTGTGCGATGAAATTTGAGAGGGGGGAAGGAAAACTGGCATATTTATAGCGTAATTGTATTCTCCTCTCATTTTTTATCTCACGCTTTGACTTATATATATTTATTTATTATGCTTGATTTATCAAAAACTCCGAGCGCTGAACCGTTTGTAAAACCTGCACACTACACAAGTACACAGTCCTAACAACTGATAAATCACTTTTCGAAAAATCAGTCGATGAAGGTGTCATTGCGTGTAAACTGTCTGGCGTCTATCTATTCAAATCAAAAAATAAATTCCTGGTTTCCGACAAACTATACAAGTACAAACGTCTCGCGAACGCAAATTTAATCAACACAACTGCTTATTCGGCGGTAAAGCGCTCGGAACTTAACCTCTAGGCTTTAGCATTTGACCCCGAAAATTTCATCTGTAAACCAAGAAGCAATTCGAGATCTTGCTTATCGAAGCTCGAACTGGTCAGGCAGACGGGAGAGAGACGTATTAAGAAAATGCTGGACGTATTGTTGTCCGTATGACAAAGATAGAGTAATGTGGGTATCGTTTTTTCTCGATGCATGTATTTAACTTGAAATGCTGCTTACGCATATAGGTTGGTGCGGTATTGGCAAGGCTTATTATTTTATGCAGTCTGGACCTTTATATTTAGAATAGTAGTTCATTATGCAGCTAGAATTTTTTTTGGTTGATGATTCTAGGGGAAGCAGTGCTTGCCTGGCTTCCATGGATCTCACGCCTCTGCAAATCATAGGTGTAACCAAGAATCACTTACCTTTCGTAATATTCGAGCAAATACTTTCATTTGTTACTGGCATTCAATATTTGTGTAGCATTTATTGGTTCATAGCTAAAGTAATCTGTGTAGATATATCTGGAATCTGGAAATGGTGAGAGGGTGGCCTCGAAAGGCTGCGGCACTTAGACTCCATTGGACCCCCTGTGCGTCCTCCGTAGGTCAACTAATCTATCTAGGCCATCGCGCATCGTCCAGGCTAGTGTTGTAAAAAGGGCGGCGATGTTGCCTGAGGAGGCTGTTCTAAGAAAAGCCATGGTTGGCCATCGTCCTCCCAAAATGGATTCCCTTAGTTCCGAAACAAAGTCGAAATCGCAGAGCAGATGCTCTACTATTTCGTCCTCCTGTTCACAGCCTCTGCATAGAGGTGTCTCGCATAATCTCATTATGTGGAGATGTTTCCTTAGCTGGCAGTGTCCAGTCAGAATCCCTACCATGAGTCGTAGGATCTTCCTTGATATATCCGGGCATGCTTTTGCTGCAGACTCATTAGGGTAGCTTAATAGCTCCCTGGCCAGTCGACAGTTAGCTGTTTCGTCCCATCATGCCCTAAAGTCTTCATGGGTTATCTTTTTTATCATATGGATCGTCGTCGCGATAGGTAGGTTTGAAGGGACGGCTCCCATAATGTTTGAACCAGCTGCCTTTCTAGACAATTTGTCCGCTGATTTATTACTTTCACACTGTGCATGTCCTTTAACGCAGCATACAGAAATTCTGTTTTTGCGAGCGGCATCCTCCAGTGAATTATGGCATTCTAGTACTGACCTGGCTGTAAGGCCAATAGTGCTTGTCTACTATCCGTGTAGATTTTAATAGTCTTGTTCTCAGTATTCGTACGAACATTCTCTTTTACGGCTATGGATATTGCAGCAAGTTCAGACTGAACTATACTTGCGTGTCCCTCCATAGACCATTTAAGTTCAATTCGCATCTTCGGGAGTAAATTCCACAACCTGCTCCTTCCTGGATTTTTGAGCCATCCACGAAAATGTTAACCGCACCTTCGATTATAGGCTCAATTGGTTTTATTTGCACGTCATATAGTCTGTCGAAGACAAACTTGGGAGGTATGCTATCTGCACTGGCCAGCTGTAGTGGCAGTCTTCCGACTGCCCCTTCCCACAGGTGGCGTGTAGTCTCTCCACATTCTATGCTGGGTTGCACACCGACGACTTTGAGCCTTAGCAATGTAGTCAGAGCTACTTCCCTTAGATAGATATCTAGGGGAGGCAGGCACAACATTACTTCCATGGCTCTGGTTGGGGTTGTTCTCATAGCTCCCGTTACAGTTAGGCAGGCAGTTCTCTGTACCTGACTGAGCTTAAGCATTGCCGTTTTTTGTTGACTCTTGGGCCAACAAACTACGGCTCCATAGGCAATCATAGGTCTTATGATGGCAGTATAGATCCACATTAGGTACGACCCTTGGTTTCATCCCCCAGGTTTTACCCACGGTCCTCCGGCACTGTTCATAGAAGATGTATGCCTTCTTTAGTCTTCGTTCTAAGTGAAGATTCCAGGTTAATTTAGCATCGAAGGTGACCCCAAGGTATTTTACCTCAGATGCAAAATTTAGTTGTGTGTTTGGGAGGGTCGGAGGCCGTAGCGGCTCCGTTCTTCTTTGTCTGGTGAAGTGCACCATCTCCGTCTTTCTGGGGTTTACAGACAGGCAGTGCTCCCTGCACCACTTTTCGACTAAACGAAGGGCACTCTGCTTTCGATTGCACAGAACTCCTTCGAACTTTCCGTTGAGCAGTATCATAAGATCGTCTGCATATGCATTGGTATAGAATCCATCTGGGTTGAGGCGATGCAAGAGGCTGTCGAGAACAAGGTTCCATAGCAGTGGCGACAGAACGCCTCCCTGCAGGCAGCCTCTGGCAACGATGCGTCTCACAACAGTGTCTTCCACCTTTATTAGCACGCGTTTCTTTGAGAGCATGTTAAAAATCCAGCCACTGACAGCAGGAGGGACGCCCCTGTTTGTTAAGGCAGCATTGATTTTTCCAAAGGTGGTTTTATCAAACGCACCTTTAATATCACATACACCTAAGGTGGACTTATTATTGTCCAGCGATCTCTCTCTGAATGCAAGGCCATGTCGGTCGATCTTCCCGTAATGTACTCATGTTGATTGGGCTGCAGCGGTCGGTTGATCAGTAAGCAGTCCCTCAAATATCGTTCACACAACCTCCCCAAAGTTTTTAGCACAAAGGATGTTAGGCTGATTTGTCGGTAGGCTTTGGGGACAGTGTAATCCATCCTTCCTGCTTTTGGTATGAACACCACTCTTACTTCTCTCCATGCCTTTGGAATGTAGCGCAGCGCTAGGCATGCCCAGAACACCTTTACCAAGTGCGGCAGTAACTCGTTCAAGCCCCACTGTAATAGCGCTAGATGGATGCCGTCAGTACCTGGCGATTTGAAGGGTGAGAAGCTTCGTATTGCCCATCGTATTTTTCGACGAACCAGGGAAATGGGTCTGCATAAGCAGTTCAAGACTCTCTTGTAGGTTAGCGGTCTTAGTGTCGTCCTCCCTTGTTAGTAGACCTAGGTCGCGATTTTTGTCTTTTGCGAGTGAACTTCGACCTCCTAACAGTAGGCCCTCCAGGCCTCCCTCTGTCTTTTCCTTACTAGTTTTTTATACTCCCGCAGATTGGTGCTGTAGGGCTCCCAGGCGGCTTGAGTTCTAGTTCCTTTTGCTCTGTTAAAAGATTTTCTCGCTGTCCTCTTGAGTTCTCCCAGCTCTTTGTTCCACCATTTGTGGCTTCCCCTGGCTGTTGTTGTGATACGTCAAGAGAGCAAGATTTTTCAAAGGCTTTAGTTATGAAGGCCTGTAGGCCTAGCTTACGACTTTCCAGGCCGTCATTGTCTTTAGGCGTATTCCCCTCCACTTCCCGTAGGTTCTCCCGAAGCCGGACGAGGAACTGAGCTCGATCCGTCCTTCGGGGTTCCCTAAAAAGCTTCCTGGGTGCCTTCATTGAGCTAAGCTCAAATGTTAACCAGCGGTCTGACATGTGTAGATATAAATTTAAGCTCTATATGAAAGCCACTATATTTCGCCTTGAGTTAAATTTGTCTTTCTGAAAAATGGGGTCAAATTTAAGATATGGCATCCAGTACTATTAGGAAATTTCTCTCAATATGTGCCAATATGGCAGGAGATAGTGAAAGGATAGTTATAAAAAAAGAAAGGAAAAAGTAGTTTTGTCCCCCTTAAAAAATCTGTAGGGAGGAAACCATTACATTTTGATGAAGATGTGTGGTATCAAAAGAAGAAAAGTTTACTAATTCTATTTAGCAAGGAGAACCCAACCATGGACAAATTTTAGGTGCTGGAAAGAAGAGGAAAACTTGCCTGAAATACAGATAATCGTCCCATGGAAACTATTATACAAAATATCATATGAGAGAAGCAAAAGGGAAAAGCGGTACTAATCGATAGAGTAGAAATAGTATGTTAGAGCGATATTCGAAAATACAATAATAGTATATTAATTATTAAGGTCAGTAAGTGTTCCTTACTTATTTAAAATGTGCTTGAAGTCAAGACCTCCAAGACATCCGAAGTTAGTTGGTGGTATGTGCGTCCTTAGTTCCCAATAAATCCAGGGAAATGTACGATATGACCTTCCAGCAGTTTATTTCGTCGGTGTACTGATAGGTACGAGGCAAGTCGTGAGGGTTTGTAACCAGAGATTGTGATCCACTAAAATGCATAAGCTACTAAATAAATATCACCCTGTCCTAAGTTTGAACTTGAACTTGGAAATTGTTATATAAATATTAAAGGCAAACTATAAACAACGCGAGCAATCAACGGGAACGATTATGAACCTTAAGCGAGCAAAGGTCATCACTTTTTAGAATATAAATACGCTACCGATCCTTCAGTTCGGCAGGCTTTTGTCTCACCGAAAACCAGCTTCTAGGTTAGCTACATAGCTGCCTTCAGGTCCTATCCGCTCCTAGGTTAGCCACATGGATGCTTAGGTTCTACTCCTTTACTCCGGACCCAAACCTCGTACCGGTTAGCCACATGGCTGCTAAGTCTAGGAGTTTCATAACCGCAGTAGTAAAAGTCAAATCGATGATAAGTTTATCAGAGTTCTGAGAAAGATAAGTTTCCAAGTAGAGTCTGTTAACTAGTTAAAAAGTTTAGTGAAATATTTAAGTGCTCTTTCACCGTAAATAAAACACAACATAAAACTCTTAAGAAAAACTATATTTATAAAACAGTGACCAAAGACCTATAAACAATGAAAAACCATACCTCAAATCGGGAAAGCATGCGCGCCTGAGTAGTCGGGTATAATAGAATCTTATTACATTTCTGACTAAAGTTTTATCATTAAGTTTTTGACCAATATACATTGTTATTGTTTTAACTGAAGTGCTTTTTTTATCATCTCTTCTCACCCGACGTAAATCAATTCCAGTCCCTCTGAACTATACCCCTGCACGCCAAGCAAGGCATGTCATCACAAATAAAACATACAGTGGCAGATAGGGAGAAGCGTTAAGTTTAATCAAGTGATCCCCTCATTTTACTATTCGTGACAATATGAGTTTGAAACCTCCATTCTCCTAGAATTATATCACCCACATATAGATTTTCTTCATCAACCGATTCTGGTGTAAAATATACATTTGAATATGTTTTACGTAGTCAATTGTATATGGCACAATATTTATTATCTTATCCCCAGGTGATAACTTGCAGGCAATCTTTTTCCTAAAAAAATCGAAATCTGTTGACCAGACTTAGGCGATAATTCGTGTTTTTTCTCCCTTTCGTAATGGCATGGCGTTACAATGCCTAGTTAAATATGTTTTAAAGGAAAAAAGCATTGCGTTGTTTTCTAAAGCTTCGCACATTGAAGAATGACACCATCACACCGTTACATCCGACATCGATGTAGGAAAAATAGAAATTGTGATTTGCAATAGCCATAAGGACAATACTATTGGGCCCTTTATAGTTGAAACACTCAGTTCAATAGTGTGAAGGAGCTTGAATCAATATGGATTTAATATCAAAGAAAATCACAACTGAATCACTAAATCTAAATGCATTATCTCAAGCCAACGAGAGCCACGACAAAACAGCTGGATCCTTGTTAGAATTTGTTGCAGATTTCTCAAAAGATTTCTGATGCACTTTGGAATTGGTAAGTGTCGCATCATTAACCTAATGCGTACATTGTGTCCTGGAATAAAACCGATATCCAAGAGTTACAACGCAAATAAAGAATCTTGATAACAAAGCTGCAAAACCACCACCCTAAATGTGCCGTGTAAAGAACAATTCATCCTCGACCGAATGGAGGAGGAAGAGGACTAACGGACATTGCCAAGCTCTGGGATAATCAGATCACTAATTTGCAAAGTTACTTCTTAACAAAAGCTAAAGAATCAGAAGTCCATAAAATTATATGGGCCGTTGGTCCCTGCTTCTGTACCAGTTCGAATGTCTCGATCCCCAGCTCTTGGCCAGGATGGGGATGGGGGGGAGTTGGGGAGTTGCAGAGATAAGGAGAAAATCAGCTTCATGGGGGGGTATTCGAATGAAGTTACGCAGAAACATGTCGACAGCTATGCTTCGAACTATTGACTTGTCTCAAGGGTTTCCAGAAACGAACGACCTTTTCTTCGCAATTTCAGGTGGTTCCAAGAAGAAACTACCTAAAATACATCGTCAAGGTTTTTCAAATAGATAGCGATAAGTGCAGATATGGACGAAAAAAGGAGTCCATACAATACGTTGTTACTGCAGAATGTCAGCTTTTCTCTGCAGAGGAAAGATAGGCATGATAATGTTGCCAAGATCATTAGTCAGGACCTAGACATCACTTTGGTACTTGTCACTCAAAATCGAGTCCATTATTACAAATTTAAACCTCTAATAATTCTAGATAGCTGTGACTTCTACCTCTACTGGGGTCGTATAATGTTAACTGACCAGACGGTGATATAGATATCACCCTTGTGAATAAATCCACCAAGATGGTAACCTTTGTGAAAGTATCAGTACACAATACTCAAAATTGACTTGAAAAGGACGCTGCGAAGATTTCCACGTACCGATAGTTGGAAATCAGAGTTAAGAGACAGTGGAAATTAAATCACGACAAAACAGTTGATGTCGAAAAGCCTGAACCGAATTATCGGGAAGTTAGGGTCGACTGAAAACCTATACAAGCCTGTTCAGAAAGTTGCCACTCTTTCAACTGCGAGAATTGTTTGGAAGTTCATCGGAAGCCCCCAAGATCGGAAACATCAGAAGTGTCATCTTAAGCGGAAAGTGTTCCAGTGGAGCTTAACTGCCTCTAGTGCTTAACGCATCTAGGATTAAGCAAATACCCAAAGGCATGCAAATCGGATAATAATAATACAAACTGACTTGAAATGAAGAATATGAGAAAATAAGGGAATATCAACCTCCGCTACTGATACTATACTTAACCGAAAATTGTCCCTTTATGCATTTTTTATATAGATAGAATTTACCTGACTTGTTATGAATAGGTATATTTGATTTATGAAATTATTATGACCGCTCTGTATTCAAATAAATAGTCTTTGTACCTGCTCTGTGCGTTATAAATTAGGTTGCGTACTGTCACAAATTAGTACCACTTTTTCTACCTTTTATTTCCTCTTGTGATTAGGACAACTATAATAATGTTTTAATAGAAATATATTCCACCACGGCCAGTCTATGAAACCGATCTGGTAAACATAGATTATTTATTTTTGAAAAGTAAGTTCCAAAAATGTGCCTACACTTACTGTAAAAAAATTATTCGCTTTTACTCGCCTTAACCCTGGAGTGCACACCTGGGTTTTTAAACAATAAGAAAGTTTCTATACCTTTTTTTATTAGAGAACGTATACAAAAAGAACCAAAACCATTAAAACGGCACAAGCTATTTAACCTATAAGAATGACCTATAATCTAACTGTTATCGGAAGCATCATCAGGACTACCTGATACTCCCGTGAAACAAGCATATATTATATATACGTACGTGTGTATGTATGTATGTTCACGTATGACCCCACTTGTGACCTATTTGGTGTTGCCTTAAAG
>MU188723.1:26196-59575 GCA_016904865.1 Pissodes strobi
ATATATTTTTTTTGTAAAAATAAATTCTGATGATTCCAGTCATTTAAACACTATGTACTATGAAAAACAGTTTATTTTAAAGGTTTTCAAGGAACAATCTTAAGTTTGTATGGAAAGAAAATCGTGAAAAAAAATAATACTAAATGTTATGAAAATTAATGATATCTACTTCAAACTTAAATGCTATATGGATGGCAAATACTATAAGTTTTGATTAAAATGAGAGCATAGTTAGTAACGAGTATGCGCCCCTCGAGCTCTAATTACTGCTGGCATCCTTCTCGGTATGCTACTAAGTAGAGTTTGGATATATTCTTGAGGAATCGCGTTCCATTCATATTGTGCAGCAAAACGAAGCTGTTCTATTGTACTTGGAACGGAATTTCTTCGTCGTATGTGACGTTTAAGCTGATCCCACATATGCTCTATCGGATTTAAGTCCGGGCTATATGGTTGCCAATCTAATCTTTGAATCTGGACCTCATCGAGGTAATTAGTCATTATGCCAACTGCATGCGGTCGAGCATTATCGTACATTAATACGAATTTTTTGTATCCAACATGGCCGATATAGGGCAAAACATGATCTTGTAGGATGTTTTCGATGTACAAGTCACTAGTCATTCGCCCTATCACTTCCACAAGTTCAATACGTCCCTCCTAACCAATACCTCCCCAAAGCATTATACCGCCACCTCCAAAACTAACGGTCTCTATGAGATTGCAACTGGGCGTACCGTTCCCCAACTCTTCTGTAGACATGGTTTCGTCCATCTGGCTTCCATAATTGAATTTTAGTGTCATCCGTGAAGAGAACATTTCTCCAATTTTCAATATTCCACTGAATATGTGTTCTGGCAAATTCTAGTCCACGAGCTTTGTGATTTTGGAGAAGACGTGGAACATTGGCAGACCGCCTTAGCTTTAAACCTGCTTCTCTTAATCTTTGCCTCACTGTTTTTGAACTCACATTGATTTGTCTTACATTTAGTAGCTCATTTTTGAGATGCGTCGATGTCAATGTGCGATTTCGTATAAAATTTAGTATCAAAAATCGGTCATCAATAGCTGTAGTACACCTCTTGCGACCCTGACCGGGTCTTCGTATGAAATTTCCAGTCTCTTAATACCTTTTTAAAATGTTCGAGACCGTAGATTGACCTCTCATGAGACGTCGTGCGATATCTTTTTGTTTATATCCGTCGTTATATAGAGTTACAATTTGTGCCGCTTCAGCTTCATTGCAGCATCTAACTGGTGGCATAGTGTAGTTGTAAATAGAGCAAAACACAAACACTATCCACTATCACATAGTTAATTACACTTTAAATATCTTAATTCACTACAATTCTTCAAATATGTAATGATTTTTTTTATGATGAAATGCGCGACAGATAATAATAAACGCCATTAATGTCAATTAAACGTCAAAATATGTAAGAATAAGTGAATATTTAGCCTACTAGATGACTAGCACCAGCACACGTAAGTTTACGGCGATAATTCAAAATTATTTTATAGTTATAGTGATTACAAAAAATATTCGATAATTTTGTCTATGAGTGTATATATATACATATTTATTATTGAGAGTAACACAAGTGCACACGTGGGGGTATGGTGTATAAATATCACAATATCACTGAAATGAGTATGCCTAGGATCCTAGCAGCTTTGACAAATTTATTAACAAACGGCAGGAAAAATTAGGTCGGTGGGGGTACGGCATACTTCCACGTGTGCACTCCAGGTTTAAAAATCAGACCTTTTCTATACTTTCTTACAACATGAGATCTAAAAACGTCACTCGTCCACTTAGCAAATGTGGTATTATTGGCGCCCATAAATTAGCCTTTTGCTGAAAAAAAGGATAGATAGTGATGGTATAATATAACCTTTAATTGGGCTCAATTCGCGCCGCAAATTTGTATCAATCAATATCTTTTCATCTGGAACAAATGAGCAAAACCAACTACATTTGTTTACCCAACGCTTCATTATAATATGTGATGTTATCTGTGATGCAAAAAAGTAACAACCGCTATTAGGGAACTATTTTAGTTGACGTTCCGCTAACGGTGTTTTGTCGTTAACTTGTGTCTATAGAAAGATATAATTTAACAATGATTAATAAATATTTAGCAATAGATTAGTTTCTAGCCAAAAGCATGAGTTGTGTGTGTTTTTATTCTGGAATAATTTTTTCTCAGATTATTAATATCAGTCTGCTAAAAATGGTATTTTTTTGCCAAGACACGCATTTTTCCCATGAATGCCTATATAAAAATGTGTCAAAATTTAATTTCACTAAAATTCAATATACTTTACTAGTTTGTTCTGAAATTATTAACTGAGCAATCTCATGTATCTTTGATCATTCTTAGAAACTTCCTGCTCAATAATCGAAACGTTTTTTGAATATCGAGGTGGGGATATGATTTTTGTCTAATTCCCGTAATCCGCTGTATACAAAGAAGTAAAATAATGTAAGTAAATTAGGATCTCTTAAAATTACTAAAATTTTTAAACGCAAAATTTATAGGTAGTAATACACAAAATAGTTAGGTGACTGATTCACTCATTCATCACTGCTCAGCTAAAACTGCTCGAGATAGAACACTAAATTCTAGCAAACAGATTGATTTTAGGGTGTAGGGGTTTGATAAAAAGAGGTTGTATCAAAACTAAACTTCCAAGACGTCAAACCAACCCTCTCAAAAAGTATACGATTTTTATATGTTTGAAAAGGTAGTACAAGGGGATGAACACTACCTTATCTTAAAAATATGAATGGAATTCATTGCACTAGATTGTTAAATTTAGCATACATTTTTCCTTAAGGTGTGCGAAAAACATCAAGTTAAAACGCTGGAAAACCTTTATTACAATGATTTGAAACAACCCTCTAAAATCAGAAATAGTTTTGTTTTTCAATATGAAGCTGAATTGATTTTAGGGTGTAAGGATCGATAAGCAGGATTTTTTTACAACTCAAAAAGATGGATTTTTTTTATCTTAAAAATATTTGTTATTTTGAAAAAACTCGAAACGCGTCAATTTTATTTTATACGTATTTTTGTATATTTGATTGCAAATGTAACGGAGTGAAAACTAGTCGGTATTAAAAATTGGTAGAAATTCCTTACATTAGAATGTTGAATCTTGATATACTTAACATTTTTAGGGCGTACGAAAAACATAAAGTAAAAATATTGTCACGAAATATTTTTTATCCCGTAACGCCACGCCTTGATTAGCTGCAGGAGAATAGCTCAGATACGGAATCGCTCTACGTCAGGTGAGACACAAAATCTGACGAGCTGAAGGTTCGCTAGCGTATTTATATCATAAAATCTGCTGAGCATTGCATGTTTAAGGTTGATAATCGCTTCCGTTGCCTGCTCGCGTTGTTTATAGTTTGCCTTTAATGTTTGTATAATAATTTCAAGTTCAAAATTAGGACAGGGTGATATTTATTTAGTACTTTATGCATTTTTGTAGTTCACACGTTCCCTCGCCCTCTAAACGTTGGTCCCCAACGTTAACACGATCTCTATTGCTTTAAAAGGAGAGACCAATTCGAGAAAGCCTGTCTCATATTACAACATCACATTATAGTTATACATTACAAAATATTATCAGATCCTTTGCTATTTCCTACCTAGCATCCACTACAGTCTAATTCTTAGCATTGTTTGACATCCTCTTAAATTAATTGAAGGTTTTCCCATGCGAGTCTGCTGGAGAGAATAGTATGGACCTCCACTGATGTTTGGTGTACACATGTAATAAAAAGAAAAGTATTTTTATAAATTGTCTTAATACTATTACAACTCTAATTCTAGATTTTCAAAATACAAAGAACAAAATAGTATGAAGAATTCTACAATAGTTATCTATAATATTCAAAAGACGGTCCTGTCTATATTATTTAGTCATACATTTACATCTTATTTCTATAGCCGTAATATAGAAATGTATCCTACTTATTTATGTATAAAGACGGTCCTGTCTTCTAATAGTTTACCTCTAATACCAATATTGTAGTTTATTGAACTTATATATTTATTTTTAAGAATGTGGGTGCAAAATCCTTATTAGTGTAGGTTGTAATCCCCCATAAAACAAAACTTTATATAATACAAGGCTGAAATTTGTCATACAGGTGCATGTGAGGACAGTGGCGGCACGTGGCTTTACAGTCAGGGGAGGCAAAATGCCGCCGGATGTAAATGCGGCGCAGACGAAACATTTTTGGGGTGCCACGCCGAAACTTTTACCCAAAAGTCGTTAAAAAACACACCTAAGGCAAACATATTGCTAATATCTAATATTCGCTATATTGCTAAAATAAGTATAAACTTGTAATTAAAAAAATAAAGAGCGGATACTTCTAAATTATAAATCTTATATTTTATTCAATTATAAAATATTGCTTTGAACGTTTTTTTTTATATTATGTATTTTTATTCACTACCGAGAAAAAAATTTATTTTAATAAACAAATCATTGGTAATAGATATGGCCCCGGATATGGCAATACTTATTAAAATAAAACACAAATCGGCTTACCTTGTTGTTGCCTTACTTTACCTCCTTCTTAACAACACAACCATACAAAACAACAGTATTAATTATTAGTTTTTAAACCAGAAAATCCGCCTTGAAAATCTAAAATCACAAACAAACCAACCACCCTCTGATAGGCACGCGCAAATTCAATCGTAACGGTCGTGATCGACGTGATCTAATTTTAATTAGGAATAAGCATCTGATGACCTGACACGACGCTTAAACCTTCAAGAAGAAAAGAGATGAGATGAGGAAGTTAACAATAAAACGTTGGCAAGTTTCAAATAAACACCCACCCCTAATACTATGAAACAAAGGGTTGTGGTACCTACCTATTCTTTATTTTGATTGTTGGGTCTTAAATTTTATAATACACCATAAAATAATGGAATCATTTATTTGTCAATCATTTCCGGCTTGTTTCTTATATTTTTAAAAAAGAAAGACTTAAATAGAAAGTCCTTGTTCAAAAACAAAGGCAGCATGCAAGCTACTTAACTGCTAAAAACAATACCCATACAAGCACAAATTTGTGCGCCTCATACGACTACTATAATTCGCTGGTTTCGCAACTGCTTTTGAAGTACCAAATATTAGGACTTTGCAACCCTTTATATTAATAGATTAAAGTACAAAAAGATCCAGTTCGACCATGTTATACCTCTGACAAATAATTATGTGCCACAGTGTGATCAATAGTTTTATGAGGAAATACGAAACTACCATCAGAGCTTTCTGCCAGTGAATAAAAAATCATCTGCATCAGAATTCAGTGACGATGAATGAATGAAAATATCTAAAATGTATGTTTAAAGTTTAGTTAGCTTTAGTTAATATATTAATTGGTTTATTGCGAATTGGTTGATTAACATAAACTAACATTTTCCAATATAAATTTCCATTTGATTTTATTTCTCCCATAAAAATCAAAATACTAATAATTTACTTGCTTAACTAAATGACAAAAATACATAATTTATTGTTATATAACATTTTGTCATTGAGCCCTTTATTGGTTAGCAATTATATAAACTTTTACCTATGCTTCAGAAGAGTGTCTCCAAGCTCTACAAATTAATAACATTTAACATAAATACATATTTTCCAAAAAAAAAATCAATATCGAAGGCACTCTGCACAAACTGAAAGGTTTAAATATCTTAATAAAAAGATCCTTCTGATCGGTTCTGTGCCTTTAAGAAACTAACTTAAAAATAAACACTTTCCACCATATAGAGTTTTCATCATGATTGATTCCGCCCGAGCTTCAGAAGATGAGGCATATTACATCCGCAAATCGTTAGACTATGAAACTGTTTACATAGTCTTACATTTACAAATATGTGTAATCGGAACTTCCTAAAACCAAAAATCACTATTTGCAATCTATATCTGCTACCTTCAAGAACATCGCATATCAAAATTTGAACTCCCTATTTTTCCATTTTCGCCACCCCTATAATAGGAGACGTCAACTTTTAAAATCCTCTTTGGGGCTGATCCTACACATCCCCTAGAGGCAAAGTAATGAGGCATATCATCTAAATATAACTTACCCCTTTTAAATCATACCTGTACTCTTCTAGACTATTCTCAATTGTAGGTCCCGCTAAATGCTCTCATTGACTTCCTATCACCTTCAAGTGGGGTATATTAGAGAACCCTTACGATAGTGATAATTTCCCTGTAACTATTGGTAACTCGTTACAAGCTGACCCCACGTCTCTCTCAGAAATACGATGCAATATTAAAAAAGCCGACTGGTGCTACTATTTTATTATCCTCTTCAGTCAATTTCTCAAACTCGGAGGAATTTCGATCTCACTTTATTTCTAGAATTATAGCGTATCAAAAATTTAATAATGAAACAACCT
The DNA here is from genome assembly GCA_016904865.1 of Pissodes strobi. Taxonomy (NCBI): domain Eukaryota; kingdom Metazoa; phylum Arthropoda; class Insecta; order Coleoptera; family Curculionidae; genus Pissodes; species Pissodes strobi. The sequence goes on from MU188723.1 coordinate 32,643, forward strand.
TCTCTTCCTCTAAACCTCCAGTTCCATGGTGGCCGAAAAAATACTGTAAAATCATGCAACTTTTTAAAATAAATCCTTCTCGGATTAATTTTATACATTTTAAAAGATTAGTCCTTGGCGAAGCTACTATTAAATATGCCAAATTCTTATCCTGAAACTCGTTTTCCGCTAGTATGAATATATCTCCCTCTTAAGTCTGGAATGGCATCAGAAAAATTAAAGCTCTCCCATCATGTCGCATTTCTGGAATAATGAATGGATATCTAATCATTTAGACCGTTTCAACATAATCGTCACTTTATTTCAAACTAAACCATCTAATTCCTCACACAGTACGGGTTTCTTGATCACATAGAATCAATAGAAAATTCAAAAATAAAATTTACCGCTAATTCTGGTATCCCTTAAAAATCAACATTTAAATTTAAAAAACTTCTATATGCGTTATCTAAATCTAGAAGCTCTACCCTTGGCCACCGAACATTAAGAATAGACTAGAAGATTCACTCTAAGCCGCGCCTAAGGCATTTTTCTCCTTGCCCCATCGCGGAACCTGATGAAATGCTGGTTAACCGCTCAGGCCTCATGCCACGTTTCACCCCGTCTGTCTCGTCTAAAGTCTGGCGTTTCGCCTTTGTAAGCGCTACAACAAAAGTGCCGACTGAGAGTGGACCTTCTTGTCTCTTGTTAATGTTCGGTGCCTTGGACATGATATTGTCATTCTTATGATTTCAGACGTCTCGAGTTCCTATTTAAATATTCTGCTTATTTTTTTTAAGCATTATTATCTTTCTACTTTTCTACCACGTGGAAAATTATCCATAAAATCAGCAAACTTCGAAATCAAGTCAACTTACTACAGACCCATCACAGCCACAATCCGATACTGTAGAGTTGTTTGGAATTGCTTATAAGAAGTGTCAAGCAGGATAAATAGCGGCAAAGGAATTCGGTGTGGGGGGATTTTTTCCATTTAACAGGAATACTTTTAAAGGTGTAGATTACATTGCTGCAGATTCAGAAGATAGAGAATTAGAGAGCGAAACTGATATCTCTGTTAACACCTCTGAACCTGAATCGGAACCAGGTCCACCTAATTCGTCTACGTCTTCAAAATGTTCGCTCCAAGAGAAATCTTGAACACATATTGAACCAAAAATTACAAGGAAACAAACAGTATCTAGCCGTGGACGTAATGCATAAAAATCTACAATTATATCGAGTGCTCCGTATAAACAAGAACTAGAGGAGGAGGAAAAAATAAAAAGGAAAGTGCAAAAACCAAAGTGGAAAATTCAGAAAAAAATAAAACAAAGAAAATATAAAACAAATGAATCGATTTGCCTTCTCAGATAATGTGTTTGAAGAACCGATGAAACCTACTCAGCAGGATGCGGAGGATAATGGATAATGGTTTTGATTTGGAGTACCCTATTCTGAATTACCTGCAGGTTATCTTTTATTGTCAAAATGTTCATTTTTAGTTTTTCTTAAATAATTTTACATGTTTTTATCTCTTATTGATTTACGATTTATTTTTTACATTTTTTTACAAATGATATTCCAAATTATTTTACTTTCCTCTATTAGTGACACTGATTAAAATTGAGTTTTGTATAAATTAACATGAAACAGGCATTTATGTGGAATAAAGTAACTCAAGTATTTTGCACTATATGACAAATTTCTAAACTTAGACTAGAAAATGTACAAACACTGCTATTTAAATCTACATTATCAGGCTAAGACTATACTATAATAATTGTTCAAAACATTTAGAGCCTGTGTATGTTGTTGATCGTATTTTGTGTGATCATCCAAGTGAGACGCTGAAGTCAAATCTTATGAAAAGGTTTTGTGACTTAGACCTAATTCTTTAAGCGTCCCCTAAGGAAGTAACCAAGATGTGTCAACTCGGATGACCTGGCTGGCCATTCAATTAAGCCTCTTGTTCCGATACACTTTTTGCAGAAGTCGATATTCAGAATCTCACATGGGCGCTTTATAATTTTGCTAAGATAATGTATTACCAACTTTTGCACCGCTCTGAAATTTGATTTTGTACATATGCAGATTCATATAAAATATATTACAGTACAATTGGTAAAATCTTTAGACAATTATCATGCATTGTCTTCCAACCGCTCGTCGTGGCAAAACTATAATCTATGTTAATAATCGTCATAAGCTTCTCGAATATTCGATACAGTTACCGTCAATTATTATATGCATACCGCAGCACTCGAACGTCGTTTTACTACCCGCGATGGCTCCAATGTTCTCTGGCTTTATTAAATAAATTATATTTGACGTTATCTGAATCTGGAGTCCCCGCGTATGTTCACCCGTTTTGTATCCGTGTAAAATCGGAATTTTTAAGCGACAATCCAATGGTATATTTTGGCTGCGAGACGATCGATCAAGAATTGGGCGAGTACAGCTTTAATGGTGTTACAGTAAGAGTCAATTAAATTTAATTGTATGAGAAGGTGTCAGGTCCATGCATGGACTAAATATATAAAAACATAAACTTAATTGCTAGCAGGATAAAATATGACCAAATAAACATGTTTTTGCCATCAGATTATTTTTGGCGCAAGAATAAAAACTGTTTTTCAAAGAAGATCATTATTTCTGAAAGACACAGTAAAGACACGACAATACATATTAAAAATGCAATACCTATCGCGGCAAAACGTTTAGGTAATAACTAACGAGAACAACAGGCATACTCAGGTTCAACTACCGCTCCCCCTCGGTAAGGGGGTGGGCTCTTGGAAGATTTTAAGTAATCTATATAGCAAATAATACAATGTGATTTATAAATATTAAATAACTGGTTGCTGAAAGATAAATATCTTCTTCTTCGTACTCTTTTTAAATATCTTATCCTTCTTTTTATTTTTCTTCTTTTTTCATCTTATTTTTTTTTCTGAAATGTATGTACAACTCTCTCAATGGCTATCTATTAGAAGTACCCTGGGCTAAGTTGCTTCCGGCGATTATCTGGAGATCATTTCGCGTAAGTCTACTATTACTTCTCTCTTGAACGAAGTTACCCAATTCAGCCAGAACTATGTGTCTTCTCCTCTCTGGGAACTTTGGAATATGCTCGGCACACCATCAATTAACTTCTATTATTTTGTCAGGTCATCCGATACTGAAGTTCTTCATCGAATTTCCATGTTTCTGGCACTATTCACATTTGTGAGTCATCGGTATTATCTCACGACCGCACATTACATGCTCCTCTTATACTATCATCTTAAAGCTTATTAAATTGGAGCAAATCCACAGGCAAAAGAATAAAAACAGAGGTCAAGGTGAGGATCCCCGCCCGAACAAACAGGGGCCTGCAGTGCCCCCTAGAACCGACCCTACACAAGCATCGTACTGCCAGCTTTTGGAGTACAAAGACGGAATTCATAAGTTGCTTGCTTGCAAACCCCAAAATTGTATACCATATCTCAAATGGGATTCGACCAAGGCAAAATATATTCCCTTTGCATTATTCTGACCCAAATTATTTCTCGTCACCTTCAAAACACAGCATGCAGATGCCAATCTTTTTCGCACGATCTGTAATTGATCCTCAATTTTCAATTTAGTATCAATAAACAGTCCTAAAACCTATAACTCTCTTTATTACTTATTGGGAACCCATTTAGGATTACATTAGTGTTTTCAATTTTGAATATCAACCTGTTACTGTTGCACCACTCCATTATCTAATATTGCATTAATAACACGATCAATGATATCCCTCAAATTGTTAATATCTGTTCCCAGCCACAATATTAATGTATCATCAACAAATTATGTAAAGGATCCATCAATGCCAATAGAAGCCAAACCGTTAGTGTACAGTTCACCCATAATGTCCCCCCCCCTTTAACTTTGTTAATTTTTAAACCACAAAAAAAATAAAAAAACAAAATTGTAGGGTTTTTTATGTAGTTTTTGCACACGTAAAGAAAAAAACAAAAAATTGTATAGTATACAGGGTAGATCAAAAAGAACCATTTTTTTAAATCTAGCCCCCATTTTTTATTCGATTTTTTGATTCTACCTAAAATTCTAAGGATTTTTAATGTAACACACTGTATGCCTATTCCTAATACTTTAGGAGTTATTGACAGTTGAAGTCGCTATTTTTTAATTATAATAATACCTAATTCTCTAATCATTTTTAAAACAGAAGATACAAAAGCACTAATCGAAGCAATGAGGTCGAATGGAGGAAACTCTATGTTTACACCTCAATGACTTCAAAAGCTATACAAAAAGTTATATTCTTAGGTGGCTGTTGCCATAAAAAAAATGAAAGAACAAACAAAATAGCGAACTCTGTCAATAACTCCTAAAGTATTAGGAATAGGCATATAGTGTGTTATATTAAAAATCCTTAGAATTTTACGTAGAATCGAAAAATCGAATAAAAAATGGGGGCTAGATTTTTAAAAAAATTTCTTTTTGATCTACCCTGTATAATATACAATTTTTTGTTTTTTCCTTTACGTGTGCAAAAAATACATTAAAAACCCTACAATTTTGTTTTTTATTTTTTTTGTAGCTTAAAAATTAACAAAGTTAAAGGGGGGACATTATGGGTGAATACCCTGTACATAAGACACAAGGGTGGGCCAAGCACTGTGCCTTGAGGAACCTCGTGCCCAATGCTTTGACCTGAATAAAAAGTTTAAGATTTAGGGATATAAATAGATTCATTAAATATAACGGCTAGGCCCTTTGCTTCCCCCTAAATGCTAGTACTTATACCACTCTTAAAATTACACAGTTCTGAAGCACATGCGCCATCACACAGCATCACTGAAGCAAGTAAAGAACGGCTAAGAGTATTGCAAACGACTCTCTTATTTGCAAATCGCGATAAGATCAAATCAAATGCTATATGTTTTTTTTAACATCCGGTATATGAACCATTATTTTTTCGTAATATACCAACATTTATCTAAAGCACAAAGGCAATCACACGCACCTTAAAAATCGGAACGAACAATGGCATTCGCAGAGGTCGATCATACGCTCGATCAAGTGTTTCTATTTGAATAAATAATTTTCGAATGCGGCCGGTAACAATGGCCCATTCAATAGAAGAAGTATGGAATATCAGATACGCATCTTCATAAATAAACAAGCAATAATGCCGAAGGTGTCGCTGCTTTATATACTCGAGACGCCCATTTGTGCAACTGAATTAATAATGAACGTGTATTGGTTTAACAACGCATAAACTTAGTATTAATTTAATGTGCATACATAAATCGCGAATCATTGAGATATTACTTTCCTTTGAAAACCATTCAAAAGCAATAATTAATGATGTTACTTAATATTTTATTTAAAGAAACCAGGTACGCAAATGACCCCTCATTATTATGTGATACACTACAATTGCTTCATGAAAATCACCAAAAAGTTATAGGGATTATAATTTAAAGAAGTTTTTCGAATCCCATCCATGGCTAACTGAACATCCTTACATAAATAACTAAAACATAATTTCGATTTTAAAATTCAAGAAATGAGAAAATCCGTGTGAGAGTACTGTGGCACCACCCTCAGTAGTCCGGTAATGCCCAAGCTTAGTTCTGCTAAAACATTTGGAGAATCCTTGAGTAATCTGATTTCAAATATCTTACGCGAGATTATTGCAGAAGCCACGTGTTTGCAAGCCCTACACACAGTTATCTACTGCGCAGCCATCTCAGCCCCTTAATGTTTCGGAGCCAGAACACGACCAAAAGTGACAACCAGAGAACCAAGGACAGATCACCGAATACCATTTTGGAAACAAAGACTATAAAAGACGATTGATGCAATACATATCAGGAGTAAGAAAAAAAATATTGAAAGATCTGTGGAATCCACAATAAACAGAAACCGAACATAATGTGGAAACTATCACCGTCTAAGCAATGTCTTAATATATTTCGACAAAAGCTCGGTGTTTATGCAGCCCTTTGAGAAGATGTGAAGGAAGCGATAGGAGAAAACATTTCTTTTATAGAATTCTTAACTCTCACAACTCGACAGTTAATAACAGCTATCCCAGCAAAGAAGTTCTTCAGCAATTCTACCTAATTAACTTCACCAGTACACTCAGATCCTAATGCCACTTGGATCAACGAAAAAAACATAGCCACCAATAACTACGACAAGGTGAGGCATAAACCATTCACGATAGAGGAACTCAGATATGTTATTGGAAGCATCCACAACTGGAAATCCCCAGGATCTGATGATGTACATCATTACTGGTTAAAAAACTAACCCAAACTATGCCATTATTTCTGCAAAAGAACTGGGCTAATAAACAAGACCCGGCGAGATATCGATCAATAACTTGTCTCCCGACGCTCTACAAAATCATAACTTCTAGCATTGCTAATATAATATATGACCATTGCCAGCAAAATAAAATAATTGCAGATCAACAGAAGGGATGTACAAAAAATGCAATGAGATATAAAGAACAACTTGTCATTGATTAGGTGATCTGCAACCAGGCCCGCTCCACGAAAAGGAACCTCTTTCTGGCACATATCGACTATAAGAAAGCATTCGACTCCTTGTCTTATGATTGGCTGATTCAGGTGATAAAAAATTGTAAAATGAATCTCCTTATAGTGATCTTTCTAGAGTACGTAATGTCAATAGGGAACACGAGAATAAACTTGAATAAATCCCACCGCTACATTTCGACAAATGCCATACCAATCCAGGGGGATTCGTTGAGCCCTCTATGGTTCTGCCTAGTAATGAACTCTCTTTCACGGAGATTAAACTCTATCAACTATGGATTCACCATTAAAAACAACAACACGAAAATAATCAAAATAACCCAACATAGGTGGGTTAGTGATCACCTAAAACTAATGGCAGCTACCAAGCAACAACTAGATCAAATGCTAAGGAATGTAGAGGAATTTTCAACAGATATTTGAAAGCAGTTTGGAATGGATAAATGCCGCACATTGACTGTAATGAAGGGTAAGATACAACAGGCAACTTTCCAGATGCAAACTGGAGACCAGTTCGAGGCAATGGTGAATAGAGATGCCTACAAGTATTTGGGATAATACAGACGTAGAAAATTGACCATCGAAAGATGAAGGAAAAACTGACAATCGAATTCTTGACACGGTTAAGACAAGTACTAAGAACTAAACCCAATAACAAAAATCTTTTTAAGGCAATTAACACTTACGTTTGGAATAAAACTGAATTCGACAACCTACAGCGAAAGGAACAAGACACTGCTAACAAAATTCAAGAACCATCATATAAGAAGCAGAACATAATATATACTCAATGTACTGAATTCGCGATCAACCATGCACCCGTGATAAATTATAGGTACTAGAAACCAGATATGGGCAAATAAGTAAAGGAAGAAAATAGAGACAATAAAATTACAAGTGAAGTAGCAATTTAAAGGCTACGACTACTGAAAAGTTTTTGATACTGAAGTCAAGAGAATAAACATATTTAGCAACATTATAGCTAAATAAACGCTAAATATAGAACTTACAAGCTAATATACACAAATGTTCGCACTAATGGAACAACTAATGGAAGGTACGAACACGGAGTGGGATTGATTATCAGACAGGATGTTGCTAGACACGTCCCTACTTTTGTGCCTATGAACGAAAGAGTCATGCTCCTACAATTGAATACGTCACCAGTGAACACCAACATAATACAGTTATATGCACCTACCACTGATCACAGTGAGGAGGAAGTAGAAGAATTTTACTCTCAGATTAAAGATCTTATAAAGAAACTCCCTAAGCAAGAAATCCTTATCTTAATGGGTGACTTCAATGCCAAAATAGGCAAGGGAAGAGAAGGGAAACACATTGGACCTCACGGGCTTGGCGTTAGAAACGTAAGGGGGAAAACTCTCAGTGTATTTGCATCCGAACATGACTTAGTAATAACAAGCACCTTCTATGAGTTACCACACAGACGACTATACACCTGGACTTCTCCCAGAGACGACGGAAAAGACCATATGATCCGAAACCAGATAGATTATATCTTAATAAATCGAGGATATAGAAACAGCTTCAAGCGTGAAAACATACCCGGGTGTAGATATACTGTCGGACCACAATCCACTTGTCGGAGAATATAGGACAAAATTTAAGATTATACATAAAACAAAACAACCAAAATATAATCTTAGGAAACTTAAGAACGACACAGTAAGAAACCAAGTAAAGAAGGACTTCAACGACAAATGCAGATTGATTGCGGAGGAGACTGATGACACAGAAGAACAAATAATGATACTTGCTGAAACAACAACTAATGTCAAAGATAGGTACCTGAAGAATGATGGAGCGAGACATAAATCAAGGATGACAGAAGACATTTTGTTACTCATGGATGAACGGAAAAACAAAAGAACAGTTCCTCAACATACAAAAACATACAAAGGGACACACAGAGGAAAATTCGAGAGGCCAAACAAAAAGAATTGGATGAGAAATGCCAAGAAATTGAAGTTTTGTAAAGCAGATTCGATAAGTTCAATGTACATTGAAGGTAAGAGAAGTTACAAGAAGGTTCAAAAAGAAAAATGTGGAAAAACTTGTAAATTATGGAGGAGAGTTGATTGTGGATAGAGAAGATATTAAAGAAACTTGGAAGAAGTTTATAGAACAGTTTTTTTTTATGAGAGAAGAGACCCCCCCCATTCAGGCTGAGTCCGGACCTGATATCATGGGAGATGAAGTTAGAGCTGCCATTAATACTCTAAGGGAAGGAAAGGCTCCAGGGCCGGATGGAGTACTTTCGGAATTCCTCAGGCTTCTTGACGATGAGTCCATCACATTCCTGACTGGCATTTTTAATAACATCTACAATACTGGGAACATTCCAAAAGAATGGCTCACCTCTAAATTTATAATGTTACCAAAGAAACAGGGAGCCAAAGCATGTGGTAGCTACAGAACAATTAGTTTTATGAGTCACATGCTAAAACTGTTCCTCAAAATCATTCATCGAAGAATCTATAGGGTCTGCGAGGAAAGAGTGTCACATACACAATTTGGATTTATGAAGGGCATGGGTACAAGAGATGCACTTTTCTGTCTACAAGTATTGTTCCAACGCTGTAGGGATATGAACTGTGATATTTTTGCCTGTTTTATAGACTACCAGAAGGCGTTCGATAGATTATGGACGTCTTGATGAATACGGGAATGGATGATAAAGATCTAAGGATCATCCGAAACCTTTACTGGAATCAATCAGCTACTATTAAAATTAATATGGAAGAGCAAACCAACACAGTAAACATTCTTCGAGGAGTTAGGCAGGGCTGTATCCTGTCACCACTCATTTTTAATCTCTACTCGGAGGAAATCTTTAAAGAGGCCCTTGAGAATACCGACATAGGAATTTTGCTAAATGGGGAACGAATGAACAACATCCGGTACGCAGATGATACTGTAGTTTTCACTGACAACATGAACAACTTACAAGAACTAATGAATAGAATAAAAGACGTCAGCAGTAACTATGGCTTAGAAATTAACATTAGTAAAACCAAACTCACGGTAATCAGTAGAGAAACTGGTGGAAGATACGACTTAACGATCAACAACACACCTATAGACAGAGTAACACAGTTTACCTATCTGGGAACCATGATCAATGATAATTGGGACCACTCACAGGAGATCAGGTGTAGAATAGAGAAAGCAAGGGCCGCCTTCAACGAAATTGCTAAACTGTTTAAAAGTCACAACCTCAACATCGACATCAAAATCAAACTCCTCCGATGCTATATTTTCTCGGTTCTTTTCTATGGGATGGAGTCATGGACATTAACCGAGGCAACACAAAGAAGACTCGAAGCCTTCGAAATGTGGCTTTACAGGAGGATGCTGAGAATATCATGGGTTGAAAGAGTGACCAACAAGGCAGTGATGGAGAGAATGAAGAAAGACTTGAAAGTAATGAACACCATCAAGAGAAGAAAACTTGAGTACCTCGGACATATTATGAGGAACGAAAGCAAATATCACCTTTTAAAGTCCGTTCTCCAAGGGAAAGTTTATGGCAGAAGACCACCAGGAAGAAGGAGAATATCATGGCTTAAAAACTTAAGAACATGATTCTCAAAAACTACTACCGAACTATTTAGAGCAGCCGTGAACAAAGTAATCATATCCAGGATGATCGCCAATATTCGGAACGAATAGGCACTTGAAGAAGAAGAAGATACACAAATATAAATGAAATCTTTCATCCGACTTTAGCCAGCCATAACCAAGATAAGAATGTGAAATGTGATCAAACTTCATCAGTGCATAGCAGAACCTCAAACAACCATCCTGAAGCCTCTGGAGACTTTTTCTATCCTAAAATAACAGCGCTGGCCAAAACACCACATTGCAGTATGAAAATAACAACAAAATAATGGAGCCACACCATCTCAGTTTCACTTGATATGGAAGAATATGTTTAAATTAAAAGGGTTCTCAATTTAGCATTGATAACATTTGTAAAGCAAGTTGGAAATGGTGCAAGCCATAATTTAGAATAAATTTCAAAGTTTTTACAAAGTTCAGAGAGATATAATACTTTAACGTCATTGACATTAACATTAGGATTATGTATGGACATATCCTTGTTTTTGCCAGATAACTGTAGCTGGATTAGTGCAGTAGATATTTTATATTAATATGGTATCAAGATCAATATTGATATACAGAGGCCTATTTAGGATTTTTCTCCGGATGGGGTCTAATTTTTCTTTGACAACAAAGTACTTTAGAGCAATTATTCTACTTTATTCTAACCTAAGCATCTACACCATCAATATTTCCTGACGCTTAATCATAGCCTTGTCCACGTAAGTATTTTACGACATAAAGAGGTAAGTAAAATTTTAAACTATTTTCACATAGAAGATGGAGAAACAATATTACAGAGGTGGTTGAACTGCATTATAAAAAACATATCAAATGAATTATAAGAAAAAGACAGTAAAACTGGTATGCAAGCAAAATAATATTATACGAACATCAAAATCTAAATTGCATTAGGACTCTACGCCTAATACCAAAGGTGCAACGAAAATCAGGGTTTCAAACAGTTATTCGTTGAAATATATATTTGCTCGGGTAATTGATTGTTTTAAAATTTTTGACACTTCCGGTACTCACAAAACGATACGGAGAAGAGTTATGAACATTATTGTGACTACCACTATTTTTTTCTACTTTTAAACGTAACGTACAACTACAAAACGAACCTTGCCACAGGCAAAGGATAATATATCTCTAAAATAGAATAGGGTCTAATTGTTTCAATGTTTGCCTAAGTTTTAGAATGGTTTTTCCAGACGTTCTCACAACGGCGCTTTTAAATCCTTTAGAGGATTTATTAAAAAGGTAAAAAAGCCCTTTGGGTATCAGGTGAGTTTCGTCTATTGTGCCAATATACCTTGATAATGCCGGGTATGTGTGTTAGATTTTTTGCCACCGAAATACAAACGAACCACGTTACCTTTTTTTTCATGGCTAATAATTCTATCCCATCACCCTATATTTAGTTAGAATAAAATATAAAAGATGTTTAACATCCACTATTGAAATTGGTTAATGCCTAAAATTTAATAGTTCAATAAAAATAGGTCAAGTACCCAATCAGATGAACGAAATTAGTAATCCCTTGAGCCTGTGGATACCAAATTAATTACCAGCCCTGATAATGATTCAAAACTGTTCGGAAATATCTGCTTTGTAAGGAAAAAAATCTTAATTTGGGCAAAATCAATAGTTGGACGTTTTCTCACAACACATTGTCCCACACAGTTTTCCAAATATTTCAGTCACGGTCGACTGAACTAATCAAAATTAGAGGAAATTAAATTAACATGGTTATCTTCTTGGGAAAATTGATCCCCTCATATTTGGAATTCTTTTCGATTCGGAAAAGGGTTCTGTTCCATATATAGGGGTGGGCCGTAATTGAATAAGACTGATAGAGCGTCAGAAACGATGGGCATATCAAACACGATGCCTTGAAATTGTATTATTTGATTCGGAATCTAATTGCTTTAATACAAAAAGGGAGATTTGTATCTCTAAGGTTTGGATAGATGAAAGCCAACGATGCTGGTGTGGTGAATTGAAATTTAATTTTTATGTCATTGTAATATAATAGAGCTTCAAATAGAATTAAATAGCAATCTTAAATAGATCCTTTAAACTGTTCAGCAAATAAGTTAATGTTTGATCTTGCTCACGGAGTTTTAATTTTGATAACATGATGATTTATGGTAAGCTAATGGATTATTTAAGATGCTATTTCTAGTCATATTCTCTCTGGAAGGCCTCATCTTTTATTTAACCACCAGTCTCCAGGATATTCGATCCCCATTATTTTATGAATATTTACTTAATCAGCCCTCTTTTTCCGGTGCAGTATTCAAGGTAAACACATTTATCCATAATGTTAGACAACCACATGGACTCAGTTCAGCCGAATTCAACTTGCACCAGTAGTGGCAGTTTTCTAAATACTTCAACATACTAGAGATCAGCATAGATCTGATTGGTGATCATCTCTTGCTTCTTTTTTTTTTGGGAGCTCCTTCCGGAAAAGTAAATTTATCCATATTGTAAGCTAAGCACGTGGGCGAAATAGTGCAGAATATGCGTTACAGGCAGTTGGCAATCATCTAGTTTCTGCAAGCGCAAATTACTAGGTGTAGGATATTTCTGCATTTGTAGTATCATCAAGTATATATACCACTATGGCTAGCTTCAGCATTTGTCAACCTATTTTTTTCTCTCTACTGAGGGTATTTGCCTCTCTGGATAATCTAATCTAAGAACTGAACATTTTCTTTCTCACGCAAGTGATCTGCTTAACATGACTACTACCTTGAGGGACGTGACCTCTTCCAATTGTGTCAACTTTGCAATCCATGAGGCTTCAGGATAATCGATCAACAGATCAATTTTGCAGATGTTCACTTGACCAGATTAGATTTGATTAGTGCTCACTCTCTATCACTTCTTTCTGAAGCTTTTTCCGAAACAAATTCATTTTCAATGTTGTAAGTGGACTAAATACTGTAGAATAGGCGTCAAGTACTGATGAAAAGCCTTCAATTTCCTGAACTAACTAGAGGCAGGGTTTTTCTGCATTTCTATTATCTCAGTTGTTCAGCACAATAATTATTTTTTCTTCATCTGGGAATATTCCAGTAAAACGGTCTTGTGGTTCCTTAATAAATTTATAATAATTTAGATTAAATATTTCAAAATCCAAATTTGGCACTTTCTAGGACCGGAAGGAATACCTGCCATCGTATTAAAGAACTGCGCCAACGAAATAACACCCGTTTTTTCAGAATTTTTTCTCTGTCTTACGGAAAAGGGATCTACCCACCTTCTTGGAAAGTCGCTCGAGTGAAACCTGTTCCAAAAAAAAGCAAAAAAACCACGCCCTCAAACTATTGCCCAATTGCCTTGCTTCCAATAATCCCCAAAGTCATGGAACATGTAGTCAATTAGCAACTACTCAAGTACCTCGAGAACAACAGAATAATCAGCGATAACCAATACGGCTCTCGCAAAGAGAGATCGACAGGAAATATATATCTATATGTTACTCATATATGGAGTAGGGCAATTGAGAACTACGGAGAGTCTCGAGCGATTGCGTTGGATATTTTGAAGGCATTCTACAGTTTGGCATGACGGACTGCTCAACAAACTGCCGTCCTTCGGACTGCCAGCCTCTCTCTGCAGCTAGCTTGCCAGTTTCCTTAAGAACCGATCTGCAGTTGATGGACACATCTCAGGCACATTCACCATTAACGCGGGCGTGCCTCAGGGCGCAATACTTTCATCAACTCTGTTCCTCATCTATATTAATGACCTGCTCACCGAAACGAATAATCCTGTTTACAGTTTTGCAGATGACAGTAACTTTGTCTCGCACTTTAGATCAGAAACACCTTTACCAGCGAGTGAGACTTATCACCGCAGACAGAAGCAGATTGCAGCAATTAATCAAGACCTGAAAAAAATCCAAACTTGGGACCATAGAAATTTGGTCCAATTCAATGCAGCAAAGACCCAAGCAGCCACGTTAACCAAGAGGGCCAATACGGCGGGCCCTGACATCATTATGGCAGGATCGACCATTCCTTCATCCTCGTCAATCAGACTGCTAATTGTCTTGGTCAACAGCAATATGTCCTGGCATGACCACGTTGCTAACATCGCAAAATCAGCTTCCCAGAAGCTTGGTGCGCTATTTCGCAACAAAAAACTCTATACACCGCAGCAGTTGCTTTTGCTCTACAAAGCGCAATTAGGACCGTGCTTAGAATATTACTCACATATCTGGAGTGCCGCACCAAAGCACACCCTAAAGCTGCTGGATTCCATTCAGAAGAGAGCTGTGCGTCTCGTCGGCGACCCGGAGTTGACCCGGAATCTGGATAGTCTGGAACACCGCAGACATGTGGCCGCGATGTCCCTGTTTTATAGACACTTTCAGGGCAGATGCTCCCAGGATTTGGCCCGCCTCATCATGCCCCTGGCAACGCCTGTCAGACAGCCACGACAGACGGCAAGATCGCACCAGTTCGTCGTACAGCTGGAAACACCTAGAACATCGCTTTACAAGAACTCCTTTGTCTGGCGCACTGCTTCACTGTGGAACTCACTTCCAGGACATCTGTTTCCCCCGAATTACAACCTACAACTATTCTAGAACCATGTCAATCAACATCTTCGCGCACATACCGCTCGTCGAACGCCATAGGATCTCCCTTTAGTATGTGTGCGACTGCTATAAAAAAAACTAGTGCGAGCTAGAGCAAATTGTGGATACCTACAAGAAAGAGTACTATTGTCCTTACTATGAGCATACCTTGTAACGGAATATATGCTTATTTCGCTACACTAAAAATTTCAATTCAATTGCAAATGATTTTCGTTATTTAATATTTAGGTCGCCAGTGACATCTATTCACGAATGGGTTTATTTCGTGTGGTTGGCAATTTTAGGAGCGCAGTACGCTATTTTAAACCTACAATTCATGTATTTTATTTACTATAGATTACTATGTTTAATATTGGGTATTTCTATGGCTTGACGCTACGTGATTTATTGTGGTAACCACATGATATAAATTAGCCAATAATACATCGGCAAGCATAATTTGTCCAGCGTCTTGAATTTTTGAAAGCGAGATCGTTTATCTTGTGTCGAGACATTGACGGGTAAGTGCTAATTCTTAATCTTGAAATATTTAATTCATCTTGCAATGTATTAAACTAATTCTTTCATTTTTAAATACATAATCAATATTTATTTATGATTCGTTTAGCCCTATTCGACTAAAGCAAGAATTTAGCATTGTTATATTGCACTTTTAGGTAGCTTACATCTTCAATAATTTGTAATTATTGTCGTGACCGCTTGGGTAATATAACCGATTTATTGGTGAATATTTGCGTCTCTCATTAATCAAATTCATGTAATTTGAAAGAGGCTTAGTCCAAAGTTAAGGAGAACGTAATTATTTTATCGTTCAGTGGTCACGCACATTTTTTACGTATTTTTATTCAAATTGAACAGTATTATTTGGGTTAATTTTTAGATTAAATTCTATATACTCCTGCAAAGGTAGTAAATTGAATTTTCAGTAGAATTTCTCCGAATTTTCCCTCATAGTATTGCTGGTGTTCGCGACTAAAAGTACAGACTCTCGTACTACACATTCCTCGCGAAAAAACCACCAGCCGAGCAGGAAAAGTAGACGAGTCAAGTTGACATGTTTTGTCAAGATATGAAAAAAGACTTAAGTTATTTAAAAGTTAATTTGCATTTATCTATTAACCCATGTGAAAATTAATAATACAGTCCATTAAATCAAGAAAGTAATTTATTTACTTGGTCGTATCGTAGTCGGATAGACGAGTACGCAGGCACGAAAACAATTCTCCGAATTGTGGAAAGATGCAATGTACGGTGTACGGTCAAATTCGTAACAGTGGACCGGTAAAGCACATCAATTTAGGCGAAAATCAAGGAAAAAACAGTACGGTACATATCTACTTAGGTATATAAAAACTTGAGTTGTGAGACAAGAGTAACATCGTTGCTGAAACAAGAAACTTGTACGGGGTGAGTCGTTCCTAGTTTATCCTTATTATTGGCTTGGTTGCCTTGTCCTAAAAATTTCCATCGTACTTTTCAATGCTGGTTTTGCATGTGCGAGGTAGGGTAGCAATTTGTACATTATTTAAAGTAAAGTGAGATAAGGATAAGCGTGCCCAAAAAATATTGCTAATTTTGCGCAAATAATTTTATTTTTAGTACAGATTTTCTAAGGAATTTCTATTTGTACGAACATTTTGTTGAACTAACTTCTATATTTTTTTAAAATGACAAAACCAGAGCTTATACGAAAGAGAGCTTCAATCAAAAGTAAGTTAACAATATATGGAAAGTTTTTGGATGGTTTTGAGGCTAAGTTGCAGGACAAATCTGTCACAGATTTTGACTATCATACAGCTTCAAACCAGAACACGTAATTTTGATGGAGTTCTTTTAGTAGAGTTTGAAGATATTCAAACGGAAATTGAGAGCGATTTGTGAGGTACAGACATAGATTTGACAGAACGTACGGCGTTTGACACGCAATATTATTGCTTGATTGCTAAAGGCGAACAATATTTAAAACAGTTTAAACAAAATAATAGTAGTAATAATTTTTCCTTAGGGTCTCAGAATTCTTCAAATCATACAAAGAAAAATGTATAGACTATACCGCACGACAACTTTAATTTAGGCTTCCCCCTATAGATATACCTAAGTTTGATGGCAATTTTGAAATTTGGTTAGAGTATCGGGACACATTTGAATCGATGATTCATTCAAGTACGGTTCTGAGTAAGATACAAAAGTTTCACTATTTGAGAGGCAGTCTGACTGGGGCGGCGGCTTTGGTCATCAAATCGTTGGAATTTTCTTCGGACAACTATGACGTTGCTTGGAATATTTTGCTAGACAGATACAATAACTCGCGTATTTTAGTTCAGAATCATGTAAAATCACTCTTTAATTTGCATTCAAAAGGTGTCATCAGATAGCATAAGGTCCTTAATAGACAATGTTTCCAAGCATTTGAGATGTCTTGAACAAGTGGGAGAACCTTCTGTAGATACGCTAATTATTTATCTTATAAGTACAAAACTGGATAACAATACATCGCGTGAGTGGGAAGAGTACAAAAACAATAAAAATGTAAGCAAAAGTTCTCCGACTCTTGATGATATGAAAATCTTCTTAAATAATAAAGCCGATTTATTAGAAACTTTAAAAATAAATTATTCTGGGGTACATGATAACAAAAAGAAAGATTCTTCAGGGCGTCCTCAAACAAAGGGATTTTTTGCAGCGTTAATTGTTCAATCTGTAAATAATCACATCCGCTTTCAAATTGTCAAAAAATTTTAATTTTAAATGTACATGATCGCATAAAAAAGGTACAAGAGTTAAAGTTATGTATTAACTGTTTAAAGTACGGTCATCACAGCAAGGTATGTAGAGGGTATCCTTGTAACTTTTGTTCCTTAAAACATAATAAATTATTACACATAGAAAGGAGTCCTAATCAGGACAACAATAATAATCCTCCGGTACAGGTGCAATCTCAGCATAAATCGAACGTATCAAATAATACGGAAAATCACTTATCAGCCAATGGCGATAGTACGGATGCTAATGTACACAATTTGCAAGACAACGGTACAGTGTGCGGAACTTCATACAGTATAGCTCAAGTTCTTCTTAGTACAGCATTAGTAAGAGCTTTGGATAATAATAATCAACCACACACTATCCGTGTACTATTAGATTCGGGATCACAATCCAACTTTATAAGAGCAGATATACTCAATAAATTAAATTTAAACAAACAGGAAATAAATATGAAGGTGTCTGGGTTAAATCAAACATTATCAAATGTGCATTACAAATGTGATGTTATCGTGGAATCTTTGCAAAATTATTTTAGCACAAACATTTCGTGTTTAGTACTTCCTAATATAACAGGATATCTGCCAAAAGTACATGTAAATACACAAGAATTAAATATACCACCACATATAAAGTTGTCGGATCCCTCATACAGTAAACTTAGTCAAATCGACATGTTGATTGGGGCAGAGATATTTTGGTCTTTAACTTGTGTCGGACAGATATCTCTTGGTAAAAATAAACCCATATTACAAAAAACTAAATTTGGGTGGGTAATATCGGGACTCAGTGGAGCAAATAGTGATAATTTAAATAATGAAGTACATTGTAATTTTGTAAAAAATAGAGATATACAAGATCAGTTAGCACGTTTCTATATTCTTATTAAAATATCTCAACAAGAGTCATTTAATCTAGATATCACTTCTCTTAAAACAAAGAAAACATTACATCGTAAAAGCAGAATTTTAAGCTTAAACCCGTTTTTGGACGAAAATTCAATTTTAAGAGTAGGTGGTAGGTTGACTGATTCTGAACTAAAATATAATAAAATACATCCCGTTCTTTTAGATGCCAAACACCAATTAACCAAACTTTTATTTGAATTTGAACAAAAGCTTTTATTACACGCGGGACCCCAGCATTTGCTAGCGTCAATCAAAGATGAATTTTGGCCTATTGGTTGCCGCAATCTAGCCAAAATTACTTTTCGAAAATGCATCTTATGTTTCAAACATAATCCAAAGTTTATAGAACCAATAATGGATAATTTGCCTAAAGAACGCCTACAGTCAGGCATCCCTTTTGGTGTGACTGGTGTTGATTATGCAGAACCGTATTTGGTAAAAGATAGAAGAGGTCGTGGCACAAAATCCTCAAAATGTTGGATTGCTTTATTTATATGTTTTGCGACACGAGCCATACATTTAGAACTCGTGACCGATCTAAGTAAGGATTCGTTTATTTTAGCATCAATAGTATTTTCCGATAACGGGACAAATTTCAGGGCTGACAGCTCTTAACTATCGGGGTTGAGGTCATTTTTTCGAGAGAATCATAGCAAAATTGTCGAGGCCTTTTCAAGTGATAATGTTGAGTGGAAGTTTAACCTCCCAACTCCCCTCATTTCGGAGGAATATGGGAGGCGGGCGTAAAATCTAGTAAGTATCATCTAAAGCGAGTTTTGGGTGCTGCCTTACTTACATTCGAAGAATTGTACACCGTCCGTACCCAGGTGGAGGCAATATTGAACTCCCGACCAATGAGCCCTCTTTCTTCCGATCCCGGTGATGTAAATCCATTAACACCGGCTCATTTCCTAATTGGATGACCAATGGTCGCACTTCCAGAACCAGAAGTCAAACAGATTTCAGAAAACCGGCTACATAGATTTCAATTATTGGAGCAGATGCGTCAACATTTCTGGGACAGATGGCACAAAGAGTTTGTGTCAGAATTGCAACAGCGAGTACGTTGGAAAAATAATCAACAACAGTTAAAGGTTGGAGCTCTGGTAATAATCAAGGATGATAATACACCAGTGCTAAAGTGGAAACTTGGACGAGTAATAATTAGTGTTCATCCTGGAAAAGATGGTGTCGCCCGGGTTGCAACATTAAAGACTTCCAGTGGGGAAATAAAACGAAGTTTCGCCAAAATTTGTCCTCTTCCTTGTGGTGACTCTGAATAACTGTGTGAGGTGTTGAAATCGGGTGCTTTGAAGGCGGGGGGCATGTTCGCGACTAAAAGTACAGACTCTCGTACTACACATTCCTCGCGGAAAAACCACCTGCCGAGCAGGAAAAGTAGACGAGTCAAGTTGACAGGTTTTGTCAAGATATGAAAAAAGACTTAAGTTATTTAAAAGTTAATTTGTATTTATCTATTAACCCATGTGAAAATTAATAATGCAGTCCATTAAATTGAGAAAGTAATTTATTTACAGCTGGTTTTAATATTTTTTCTTTTCAGACTCATTTAATTAAATTTTCAATTTATTTGTTGCATCAAGCATATAATTATTAGCACTTGCCCTGTCTAGTCTCAATCCTGATGTACCGACGCTATTTTGCATTCATGAGAGGCTAATCTCACATATGTAAATTTATCTGGTTTTTTATCTTTTATCTAATTTTTTTTATTAATTTATTAATTTTTATCTTAATCTTTAATTAAATTGAGGCGCAATTGCTAAATTTTCGTTTCTGTGCTAAGGGCCTAAGTAAAGCCATAGTACTTACTTATTTTGAGTCATAAGACTCGTTGTTAGAGGTTGTACCTCTATTTCTCTATCTATTATTAAATTTAAGTTATCTTTTATTTAAATTTACCCAGAGTCACTGAATTGGAACGTTATTCCATTATTTTCTTTTGACTTTCATAGTTTAAAGTAAAGAAAATGACATCTTGAGTGACAGTAGTTATTTATAATGTTTGCTCAACTTAACATTGTAATTCAAGTTTCTGATTATATCTGCTTTAACCAGTAAATTTTCAATTTGTTGATTGTATCCTCATGTGTTTAACAGTGTCACTGATGTTCACATGATATTTCCTTGAATATTATTTAATTAGTAATATACATTGGTCTAAGACTAGTTTATTTCTCCTTTCATCTATAAATCTACCTGTTGACTGGCCGAAGACACGTTGGTGTACCAACTTAGTCGAAGGGAGCCAATACTTCGTGAACCAATAAGTCCTCGATAAACCCAATTGATACTAACTTGGGAACAGGCAGAAACGGTTCAAGTAGAGATCCCAATACGATCGCATGGTTACAGAATAATTGGACGATGATAAGTATCAGTCAGCCAGAAGATAAACATATTGTAAAGACCAACTGTATTTAATTTTTTAATCTGTCAAAATTAATTTTTTAATCTTTCACATTAATTTTAATTTTCATTACTAAGTCAGTTTATTCATCAGATAAACTTCATTTCAAATAATTTAATCAATTATATTTGTAATTTAATTATATCGATAAACTCCATTTCAAATGATTCCATCAATCATATTTGTAATTTAATTATATAGTTAATATATAACTTAAAAACAAACAAACATTTATTTCTTTAATTTATCGCAGGATAGAGGTCTGTGAGACATTGCGAATTATAAGGACAAATTTCTGATATTTTTATCTTTATAGTTATTTATATTTAAGTATTCATATTCAGTTCGCATTGTCTCGAGGAACTCTGGCGCCCAATCAAATTACGGCTAATAAAAGAGACGACCTACCACCTGGAAAAATAAAAACGAGTCTCAAAACGAACATCATTTACTAAACAAAAATTTGAACAACTAGTATTTCATTACAAAATGGCGCACAATGCCATACTTAATTAATTAATTAATATTTAGCTTGCTTCCGCTACAAATTGGCGCTCTACTTTCGCTACAAATTGGCGCCCAACTAAATATTTCGCTATAACCTAGCTCTAAACATTATGGATATATATAGGTGGTATAAGAAAAACTGACTCACAGTGAACCCTAATAAGAGCACCGTACTAAAATTTACCTTAGAAAGAACACTGGAAGAGCTAAGGGCACCAGTACTAAATGGGGTAGAGATTCCTTTTGCACAAGACGCAAAATACTTTGGCCATAAGCTAACATGGAATTAACATCAACCAAAATTCAATCTGTATAGAAGGATGTGCGGAAAAAGAACTGGGGGATGCATCCAAAAATAACCAACATGGCTTTACGCCAGAGTTATTAGGCCCGGGATAGCGTAAGGGTCTGTGGTTTGGCGACCAAACACAACAGGCTGCATCCCTGAGTGCCAATGGTGTAGTTTGGAAAGAAACGAAATCACAAGAATGGCAGACAGCTCGTCAGGTATGAAACAAGCTAAAGAGTTTATTAAAAAAACCATCGCCAAAATTTTTCAGACTATCTACTAAGTTAGAAAAGAAGAACAACTAGAACAATAGTCGGCATAATAGACATATGAATACGTATGGACTAGCGGAAGAACCGCAGAAACATCAGTACACCTAGATACTTTGCTACTGCGAGGGCTTGACAAGACGCTGCGCTGGGAGAAGACAAGCCAAGAGCTCTCAGATATACGGAGGACTAACCTATGGATTCTCATGGAGAAGACGGGGTTAGATAAGGAACTCTAAATGGCTATTGAGAGCAGACACAATACATCTGGAAAGGTCGCCGTGTGGAGGCTAACAGCTCATAAGTGCCTAAATGTGAATCTGTCTTCTGCTTATTTTTAATTATAAAATGTATTCCTGATTGCTGCTCTTTAAATTTTTCTATATGCAGTTTAGAATATTACCCTTCTTAATTCATCTGCTTTTAATTACTACAACGAAACAGCACCAATAAAACACTATAATTTATTCACAATGCAAATACGTATAAATCTATCTTAGCATATAGTTAATATACACCAGGCGGCATGGATCTCTCACATGTAGATTCGTTGTTCGAACAGGTAAACAGAACAACATTTACCAATTCTCCGGGCACAATGACCCATTTCCACTCCGAATCAATAGCCTACATTATTCACCTTATAGATAATTTATTTCATATCATTGTCAGATTGTCAATTTAACAATACAAACCGTGAATATTCAGGGACTGTTGGAAGTTTAATGTGCCGCGGGACAAGAATGTTGCTCCTCTCTTATTCATTGGTAACGGGTTTGGGATAGGTAGTTCGTACTTTCAAGAGTGAAAAAGCGAAACGTTGGTATCATGAAAATACTATATTTTCACAAAGAACTTTAAAATTTTATTATTATGTATTATAGGAAATATTATTATCAGGTAATTTTTTATTGTTGAAATACTTGGGACTTTTAAAACAAACTATTCTGCCTGCAATAGTAACAGATATGGAAAAAGATGATGAAGAATTTGATATATTTTTTCAACGAGACAGAACTCCTTTTAATTTTGATTTAGTCGTTGGATAATTTCATTATCACGAATTTCCTAGAAGCTCAATTGGACATCCTGAGGTGATTCAATGGTTTGCATGCTCACCAAACCTTAGTCTACATGATTATTTAAAGGAGAAGGTATTAACAATTAAATTAAATAATCTAGATAAGTAGGTAACGGCAAAGAGTTGATATCAATGTTTTTCGGTATGTGTCGCCTGAAATGTGTCATCTGAAAAATGTGTTATAATTACCACCCCAGCAAAACACACCCGTTAAAATAATTTGCTTATGCGCCAGCCTTTTCTCTGCGCCCGATATTAACTGCACATTTTTATCTTTCGTCAAATGGAAGAAAAAATTCTTTCCATGTTTGCATGTTGGAGCTAGGAGCCCTTAATACAAAAACTTCGCAAAGTATAAAGCTTATAGTTTGTTCGTTACTTCCCCGTTGCGTGAGCGATCGGTTTAACAGATAAGATTCGGTATTTTGCGACCGGGGTCAGCGGCTTCCGCTTTCCCGGGCGAAAAGTCGCCACACATAAATTCAGGAAAACCGGTTGTATAATATTGTGGGGGATGCCAGGAAATGGGAACGATGATATAAAAATTACAATATTGATTATTATTTATATTGTGAAATATATCGCTGCAATGATTGTAAAGTAAACAATCTCATTAGTAATGAGGATTTAACAACAAAAACAATTTCATATTTTACATAAAAACGTCCAGAAATACACTTAATGTTGATACATAGATTTCTCGTCTCGACCTTTCATTTTTCAAGGCACAAAAGTACGCCAGGATAAGACGAGATAAATCTTGCCACATCACTAGTACCGAAATTGAGCTTTGCCAAAAAATTATATTTTTGAGATAATTAATCGCATTAATTCTATTTTCTCACTAACTGTAATATTGTGACAAATTTTCACTAGTATGTGCTAACGCGTATCTTCAAATCAAAATTTGAATACATTGTTACATTTTTCCCGTGGGTTCTGACAAAAACAAAAGTTTTGCAAGACTAGTGTTGAAAATAATATTCTCTTTATTCCTTATCACTGTATACGACTAAACACACTAAACTACTCTTATACCTTTACCAGAAATTGATCTTTACAATTCAGTACTCAATGATTAACTAGCTGCAACACGCGGTCTGCGCGCTATTTATATTCAGTTGAATTTATAGCGGGACTATTCCGGAAACGACTGCGCCGCTTCTCTATTATTCTCAGCCTGGCCGCACTATGCATCGGATAACAGAGCAGTCAGGAATCTTCCCGGTGGGTGATGATTTATGCGGAAAAAACGTAGACGTGGCAAGTAAGTTGTATAGGGTATCCCAAAAACATACAGATGGTTGCGAGTCGTGACAATATGTTGCTATTTTTCTTCACAATTAAATCAAATAATTCTTCTTTCTGTTCTATTTCATCAAGTAAAATTCCTATTTACAGTGAATAGATCTGCTTCAGAATGAGCTTGAATATACTATGAAAATGGTAATTAGATCAAGTCTAAAAAGTAGTTAAAATATAGCCCTGGTATTTTTTTCGATTAAGTCCATTCAATTCTAATTCCCTCTGCACCGGCATAATATAAGCACAGTCAGTAAAAAGGGACGCATCTAAACTTGAAGCTTTGTCACTTCTGAATAGGTTGACCGATTTGCAAAACTTTTCTTCTTCCTTTATCAAAGTCAGTGTCGATGGTAGTCTTTACAAAAGTACACATTCTCTTTAAAAGATAACTTTCTTAAAAACATTTTCATTTTTTTTGTCATTCTTTTATATGTAATAGCTTTTTAGAGATCACGTTTTTATTAAATCATGTATCTTCTATCAGACACTTATAAATTAGGTGATAATTTAGGATATTCAAATCAAATACCTTACTGAATATGGTCGACTGAGGTTAGGCTGAGTAAACGCATATAGGATCAGAAAAGGTTATATATTAAAATTACATTAAGAAAAATATTTTATTATTTTATTTGGCGGTCAAAGAATAAAAGTGAAGGAAATTCATAAGCATACCGCATTATCTACCGATTATCTAATAATTTCTATTGCTACCTGAAGCAACTTTTGAAGTTTCTAAGCTCCACACTTAAAATAAAGCGTCTAATTTTGTCTAAAGATAAGTTATTCTAGGTTTCTATGAGAACATTCGTCATATTAGTATCAGTTCAGAACGGGTGGCCCATAGTGGGCCTTGCACTTAGGCCACCAATTGTGCCCGTTGTGCCCCAGCCCGCATTAGAGCACCTCCAGGATGCCAGTCTTTCTTAAGAAAGCCCGCATCTCCTTCAGACCAATACGATGCACTGAAACTGGGCAACTGGCTCGATTGGCGTCACGCCAAAGAATCTGAGTCTTGCCCACTCAAAGGTGGGGCATTCCGTAAGTACATGGTATGGGGTCTAATCGTCACTTCCATTCCTCTGCAATTTTCTGCAGGGTCAGGTGCCGTCTAAGCCTACAGTGCCCTGTGTAGAATTCTACCAAGTCCCTGCACGTCTTCCTAGGTAGGCCCAACAACCCCCTGGTAAGACTCTCCGCGGGCCCATGTATCATGAGCCCCATCTGTCTTATCCCCGGAGCCGTCCATCATACCTCTTCGTCTCAACCCTCCGTCCAGGCATCCAAAGCTCTTTCGCGATCCCCGTACGGGGATCAGGCCCTAAGTATCTACGTGTCGAACCTTTTCTGGGCGTCAGTGGCCTCGTTTCCCGCTACACCGAGTGTTCCATTACCCAGACCAGCGTAACCTTTTCATGCTTTACAAGTTCATTAAACCAGCTCATACACCCTCACCAACAGGTAGCGCGTACGGACCGAGTTCAGCGCCACGAGTGCGGCCTTGTTGTCGGAGCAAAAGATAACCATCCTGCCACCAACATTGAGCCTGAATAAATCAAAGACCCCATCATGATCGCAAAAATTTCCGCTTGGAAAATCGTAGTATGCTCTCCCGTGGAGTAGACCGCCTCAGGGCCTCACAGTAGGCCATATCCTCTAGAGTTGCAGGAAGCCTTTCCCAAGATACAGCAGTTCTCCCAATTTATCTGATAGAGGTTTAATCGGATTCGAGCCACTGCAGCTGTTTGAAGTCTTGAATTATCTAGCATAAAAATTAAATTATTGTCTATATAACTTTCCTAAGTTAAAGATTGTCTTGCTGTCAAAACATGCAATGCTACACTATATTTATAGTTCCTCACGCTATCATAGCGCATAAACCAATAAAACTTACACACTGTTTTATCAAACTTTGGTTAGGTATCGCACCGTGTCTTCTCCGTTCTGTTTTTTCGCCACACTACCGTATTTAGATAATATCTTCATTCATTTGAGAGTAACACCTTCACTACTGATTCTTCTAGTGCTCATAGTTGTGCAGAAACTGACGTCGGATAGCACGATGTTGAAGTACTAATTTTTGATTTTTTGCAGACCTCATATCTTTTAAATTTGCCTAATTAAGTTGCCTCCAGATCATGTGTTTACCAAATTTATCATTTAGATCTTCGTGATGATCTTGATTAACTTTTACAGTTGCACTGGCTCAATTTCAAAAAAATTGTGGTCTCATCTATACCAAAGTTTTTCTTCTATTTTTTCCTTCACACTTTCCTTTTGCTCATACCTATGACATGCCCTCGACCTCTCTACTCCGACTATATTAGAAGCATATCGAGGCGGGTGGCAGGAACGTCAAACTGGTGAGAGGAGTTTGATTACGGGGAGTGACGCCCCCGCCATTCCGAGTTGCCATGGGATATGGCCCATCAAATCCCATCGTCCTCCCCCAGGCTGGAGAACACCAAAGTACAAAGTCTGGAGCTGATCAATGACAGTTTGTGACAAGAGGGGCTGCATTGTATTGGCTGGCAGGAACGTCAAACTGGTGAGAGGAGTTTGATTACGGGGAGTGACGCCCCCGCCATTC
>MU188724.1:0-48172 GCA_016904865.1 Pissodes strobi
TACAGGTTTGGTAACAGATATGGTAGCAGAATGATCCCCTAAAGATCGTTGCAGTGACAGGTACTTTTGGCGCTCCAAAATTTGGTATGAAACCAACCGTATCTTCTGTTTGAGATCAGCATGTGGAAAACATCACAAAGCAACTTTCCAGCAGCTACAACATGAGGCAAAATATCGGTTTTAACATTAGATATTTCCGATCCGGGTGTCAGTATCTTATCAATGACTTTCCCAAAGGCTGTAAGTCCATCAGTGCCGAGATGTGTTTGCATGGTAGCCAGGTATTTATCTGATTTTTTACCGTAATCTGGGATCGAAGATCTAAAGAGGGAGCCCGTAAGCTATGCCCAAGACCAACTATTTGTCCCACCGATCCGCCAATGCTTGTAGCAGTGGTTTCCCAAAAATTACGTCCTCTCCGGACGGTATATCGCCTAACAGCTGAGCGATTTCCGGGCCACCAGGTGCACCTCCAGAAAGAATGAAGGATTGAGCATTCCGGAACATGTGCCTGATCAGCCCCTTTAGATAGACCATCTCTCAATATTAACGATGAAACCTAAAGATTGTAAAATACCGAGCATAACATTAACATTAAATTGTACCTCATCTATTGAACGGCCCAGACAAAGAATATCATCTAAATAAAGAAGGCATAAAATACCATGTTGCCTAAAAATCGAAATATAGGTTTTAACAGTTTTGTAAACGTATACGAAGCAGTAGCCCCATTGGTAAAAGTTAAATTCATTAAGTTTGCCCTGAAATTTGAAACGAACATAAATTTTATGACCGTGATTTATTGACACAATATCTTATTTTAAGTCGAGAGTTACCATATAAACATTTTTTGAAATTAAGTCCTTGACAGTATTATAATTATCATCCAACTTGAAATGTGGAGCAACTATAAATTTATCTTTAACAGGGGCGCACTCTGTAATTACGCCTTTCTGACACAAAGTAAATATGTCAGAAGAATAATTCTGTAGATCAGATTTTGACAAATTAGTACTATATATTTCAGTTTGTATTGGATTTTAACAAACGGAATTTTATATCCCTGTATCCAAGATAACAGATGTTTATCTTGTGTAAACTTACGCCAAACATACCAGAACTCTTTTAGCCTACCACCGGAAGTGCTGGTATTCACCACTACTTCCTGTAACTGCGGTGGGGGTACGTTGCCCCATCGCCTCACGCCTCCGATGTCGGCGGCCTGTCTCGCTTTCGGTGTTGCCTCCCTTTCATTTTGGACCTTTGAAACCCTCGCTGGAAGTTTAAAAAACCATCAGCTTTGGAAGTACTTATGCAATTGAAGTACTGTGATGGGAGTGTAAGCTCCAAGGAAAATTGGATTTATTCGCTGCGGGCGATAAAAATGTTTTCATATCTCGTCCCGTGCGCCACTGCACTTTTGCTTCTTTATACCTATCGGCAAAGGTTTTTCCACATAGGATAAATCAGTACAAAAAAGACTCACCTGAATAAATTGAGTTATTTAGTCCAAAAAATCCATTCTCTGCCCTAAAAAGAAGGCAACTTTCTTGGATTTAACGGTTTTACCCAATAAAAATTTTCTAGCTTTAACGGTTTTTGCTAAATACTATTCATATACGGGTTTAACGATTATACCTTGAAGAGGTAAGTAAGCCTTAGCTAGCTTTAACGGTTTTAGCTAGATACTATTCATAAAAGGGTTTAAGGGTTATACCCAGAATAGGTAAGTAAGACTTACTTAAAGGTGTAGCAAGGCGACGCTGATATACCTTTCTGTTCAGACGTTCTAGTTCCTTGTACAGCCTTTTCTTCCTACTTGCCAAATTTTCATTTTCACTATCACTAGACGCGGAGATTGCTGAGGATGCCGCGAAGATTGTTTATTTTTTCTTTAAATCTTTAAACTTTGCTCGACGAAAGCTGAAATAGTGTAACTACGTGTGTTATCTAATTGGACAAGAGTATCGTAATATAATATTCATTATAATATGTAGTCACAGATTAGGAGTAATCTGTGATGTAGTATCATTTTTTAAGCTAAGGGAAAGCGTTTGTGCTTCAGCTTTTACAGAATAAAACTGATTAATCAGCGAATTCAAGTTGACGTGTTGTATAAAGGACCAGTGGTTCGATGTTATTTTGGCTGTTCCTAATTTGAAGGGTAGTAACCCTGGGTAGTTGTTTAAGTCGTGGTATTTTATATCGCTTGACTCGACGGTCCAGGTCCATCGTGAATGGACCAAGGAATTTCTTTTTAGTTTTCCCGGATCTTTGTTCAGCTTTTTTGTATACTTGAGAACCAATTATTATATTTTGTGTTGATTTATTTTGATTGACATTGTCAATAATTTTTTGTTTTAACTGTTTTGATTCTTCCGCGATTTGATCGTATAGAACTTGGGTATTGTTTTTGTGGTTATTAATATATTCGGTATAAACATGAGATGGTACGAGATTCATGAGATCTCGCGAATTTGTGTGTCCTAACACGAGTTCTTGTGGACTAAAATGTGTATTAGAATGGATAGTGTTATTGTATGCTATAATGGCATTTGGCATTAGGTTGGTTATATCAGAATTTGAGTCTGATTCTCGTAATATTCTTATATATTCAATTAAGGTAGGATGTAGACGTTCTACAGGTGAATTTGACTCATGGTGGTAGGGCGTTGTAAAGTGAACTTTAATATTATATGCTTTTAGAAGTTCGTCTACTACTTCTGGAATTCTGTTCCGTTATCTGAGATAATTTGTTTTGGTATCCCAAAAAATGAAAAGCATTTTATTAGTTGGTCGCAACATGATAAGGCATTGCCATGGTATGAAAGTGCTTGACCGAATTTGGAGAATTTATCTAAGAATGTTAGAAATGTTTGTTTTCCGACAATAAAGGTGTCAATATGCACGATTTCAAATGGTTTACTAGGCGTTTCGGTGAGTACTTCGATTGTACTTGGATCTTTGGCAAATTTTACAGTTATTGATATAATTTGTTACGTCTGCTTTTAAAGATTTCCATTAATAATTGGTTCTTAAAATTTTTAGTGTTTCTTCGATACCACGATGGTTTATTTTTCCTTCGTGTCGAAATTTAATCATTAGTATTCTTTCATTTTCTTCAACATTATTAACTAATTTTGTGCATTCGATAGGCTACTACCACCGTTGAGGCTACGACCACCGTTGAGGCTACTACCACCGTTGAGGCTACTACCTCCGTTGAGGCCACTACCGCCGTTAAGTTAACGACTCCTGTTGGGTCAAAGACTACCGTTGAGTTAACGACTACCGTTGAGTTTATTCCTACTGTCAGTCCTATTGCCACCGTCGAGTTGTTCTTCGTTATCTAGGAGCATCGTTAGTGACAGAGT
The DNA here is from genome assembly GCA_016904865.1 of Pissodes strobi. Lineage (NCBI taxonomy): Eukaryota > Metazoa > Arthropoda > Insecta > Coleoptera > Curculionidae > Pissodes > Pissodes strobi. The sequence goes on from MU188724.1 coordinate 3,375, forward strand.
GTTCCTTGGTTACGCCTGTCTAGCGTGTCTCCTGTACAGAGCCTTGCAGTCCTTCGCCTGTCAAGGAAGTCTACTACCTACTGTGAGCAAATCGACCAAGTGAGCATTTTCCATTTTATTTTATTTTTTTATCTATCGATGATGCGGCAAATTTACGAATTAACTACGATCTCTAATTATAATTTTTTTAGCTTTGTTTCGAATTCATGGCGGAGTCAAAATTCGAGGTTAGGATCTAGTGTTGGTTGCCGCGTCCTTAAATATGCATTAGCTCAAGTCGGCGATATTTGTTATTGCGGTCCGCCATTTTGTTGTACGTTGTCAACTGTCATTTGTTAAACGTCGCTTGTTATTCATCGTATTCCACGCCTTAAATATGGCGTAGCCCATGTCGTACATGTTTGCTATTGCGGGGCGTCATTTAAATATGACGTAGCCCAAGTCAGCCATGTTTGCTACTGCGCAAGCCATCAACTGTTACTCATCATCTGTCAGCTGTCGGATGCCACACCTTAAAAATGGCGTAGCCCACGTGAGCGAATTTTGCTACTGAGCATCTCCACCACGGTGGTGGCCCCTCAATCCCCATAATAGCCCTACTGAGCAGATCAAGAACAAGCTTCTCATCTGTCCTAACCGATCGAAATCTTTTGGTCAGTTGCCAAACCTGTCAATCAGGGTTTCTGACGTCAATCCCACCACTGATCAAAAATGATGGTTTAATAGCGGAAACCGCCAAAGAAAAAGCGAACATTCTCGCCGAAATGTTCGCATCAAATTCTACCTTAGATCCTCAAAGAAAGACTCCCCCAACTATCTCGAAAGTGAATGCATCAGTGCCAGGTCTTGTATTTCGCCAACGCGAAATGAAACGAATACTCAAAGGCCTAGGCAATAACACGACACAGAAGGTGATACTACTCGGGTATAGCCATTCACTGCAGATTCAAATCCATAATAATTCAAAATCGACAAATATTGAGTACAACAATAATCATCCTTATTCAATACATCAATATTAATATCACCATGAAACAGTTCTTTTTTAATAAATATTCTTCTAAGTCGCTTAAAAAGCATAGTACATCGCAGGATGGAGCTCTATATCCAAAGACATATAAAAAAATGTATATGCCTTTGTCCATATCCAGCGACCCCTCTACCATACCAAACCATACCATACCATATCCACATGTAACGCTATAGGTGTTTTTTTTTTAAATCATAAAACACATTCTAGTAAATGTTACTCAGGAAATACGTAATTGATTTTTTTTTTAATTTAACATAGGCGTTCCAAAAATTCAGCAACCTGCCAACATTCATTTAAAAATATAATGCCATAGAAATGAAGATTAAATGCCTTCAAAAAAACACCAGCATATTATCTACATTCTTTTGCACAGCTGGAAGGGTTTAGCCTTCCATAAACGCCTGGCGAGAACTTTGTATAGTTTTATCCTGCCACGTCCTTTAAACCAAATGTCCTTCATTGAGTCATGTGTCATTCAAGTAAAAAACGTTTTTCCCTTGGCTTCTGTATTTTCGAATACCTCCTAAATATAATTTCTGCCAACACACTATTTCTGCTCTATCGATTAGTACCGATTCGCTCTTCTTTTCATCGTATGTGAAATTCATAAATGGTTTCCATAGGGTGGTTCTATTTATTTCGGGTAAGTTCTCATCTTCTTTCTCGTGACAAAGTTTATTTATTGTTGAAATATTTATGTTAAAATAAAATACGTGACCTTCCTGAAGATTCCCTTTCTCTTAGAAATCTATAAAATGCACTTTCACTAACCCCTGTCATATTGGCACAAGGTGATGCTAAATTTCTAACATTACTGGAAAGCATTTGATGTACAACAAACACATCATGTACATGCAAATAATGGTTTTTGTTTTTATATCAAGTAGATATACCTTTAAAACTACGTAGAACACAAGTTGATATCATTTTTAAGAAACATAGTGCAACAAGTCAAACACAAAACTAAATGTAGTTGCTTTCATATAGAGCTTTTTCTTACATCTACACAGCTGAAACAATACAGCAATTAAGCACTATGACAGACCAGTTTATGCACGCATATTGCCAAATGCCTATGGTTTACAGCATTTTTGCACCTGCTCCCTGGGATATAATTGAGGTTGTGTGCTGTCGAACCTTTCTGGGACCATAGATATTATTAGTTCGGGTTAGTTTGCATTTATTATATAAAAAACATAGATACAAATAATGAAATTATTTCGCCTTTGGAGTCTAAATATATGCTTAGACTCTTGTACATAATTCAATAATTCAAAAATATAAACGGTATTGGATTATAAAAAAGAAAAGTTCGACTTATCACGATAGTGTTGGGTGTTAGGCAACCCAATATTTTACAAATTTATTTACATTATTTTATACACACTATAAATTAACACATATATTGCAATAAAAATATAAGCAATAAATGCACAATATTTTTAATATTTAGTCTTTTACTTCCTCGACTTTAAATTTTAATGGGTCCATTATTCCATATAAGAGTTTGGTACCAAAAATTGCGTCAGGATATCCCCATGATAGTTTGAAGTTTCTTATAATCTACAACAAAAATAGCAGGTAAATATTCTAAAAATTGTACAATAAAAAATGATACGTGAAAATACTAAAACTTTAAGAACAGTAGATGGCAAACCCTTTTTGTCATACGATATTGGCAAGACTGAAAGAAATATGGGGACTATTTTGACCCGTCAGCCGTATACATAATAGAACAATAATTACTTCTTACCCCCACAGTTGCTATAAGCAATACGCATTATTTTTAATAAAATACTTTTTCTACGACTGTTTAATGATATGCTTATTATTCACTAGGTTTGAATAGATAATAACACTTATTACTTACCCTTAACTAATAATTCATTACTCACGGATTATTACTGACGGGTTCAATTAATCAAATTACCCATGCCTAGTGACATTATTATAACATATTTTTAAAACGATTCATATGTAATTATGATCAAAAACGTTGTAAAAGTGCCTAAATATAAAAAAAACCTAAAATCACATCAATAGTAATAATTATCACGCGATTGGTGAAGGCATTGTCTTTTACTGTATAAACAATGGTGAGCCTTCACACATGCGTACGTGCTATTTCATATATTTTTCAAAGTGCTTTTTTCTTGATTTTGGGCATTGCCAAGGGTTAGATTGGGTTAGTTTTGTTTGGTTGCACCCCCGGAGCAAGCGAAGCGAGCGAAGGGACACGCGTGATATGAATTATTAGAACGACAACACCGGGCTGCTGCCAAATGCGCAGGTGCAAAGGTAGAAAATTTGAGGTAGGTAGACGCGAGTAACCATAGCCGGTTGACACCTATTGACACGTTGCTTGACTGCTAATACTATTTTAATTATTACATATTTGAATATTAGATATTCAGATAAATTTGTGTGTAAGTACTGATTAATTAATTGTTTCATATTTTCATTATTATACGTGTTTGTTTTTCGTTAAGTGAATACCTACCATACAGTGTAAAAATAATTATGGCTGAATTTAGTGACGATGAAGTTGAAGCTGGCACTCCTACTGAGATTACAAAAGCAGCGAACGAGACATACTACAACTTGCTACTAGAGAAATCACGAAGCAAATACGAAGCCGTTTATCAATCTTTTATGGACTGGAGGCAAAACCAAAACGCAAGCTCATTTTCTGAAAACGTCCTTCTGGTTTATTTTCAACAACTTTCACAGAAATATAAGTAGTATTCTTTATGGGCACATTACTCTATGTTAAAAAGCACCCTGGCATTAAAAATAATATTCAAATAGAAAATTATCAGAAACTTAGAGCTATTTTGTGAAGAAAGTCGGAGGGATATCGTGCAAAAAAAAGCAAAAAACCTTTACCTCAGACGAAATTCATTAATACATAAATGAAGCACCAGATAAAGATCATCTCGTAACTAAGGTAAGAATTTAGAAATAAGACACATCTATCAATTTTCTTATTATATGTTCTGTTTATAAATTTAAGGTTGCATTAATTATGGGGATTGCTGGCGCTTGCCGCAGTATCGAGTTGCGTCAGATGAACATCTCCGATATTGGATCTAGACTCAGCATTTTTGGTGAATATACCAAACACGAAAACAAAAATTTCCAGAACATTTATCTACTGTTACTGGTAAATTCTACGAATTATGCAAAAAAAATATTAATATTTGACCTAAAAAACCGTCATGCACAATTACATTATTTTTTAAAATTATATACAAAGCAAATGTACAATCCAGACTATTGGAATTAACAAATTTGGATCCATGAGAAAGAAAATTGCAAATGCGAAAGTAAATAGTGGGTCATATTTCTTTTTTTATTCCCTTTCCAACGACCTATCACAAAACATACCTTCACATTTGAAAAAAAAAAGTTGGGGGTGGTTTCTACTCTCAAAAGAGGGTAAATTTTATAAAGAGACCAAAAAAAATGTGCCAAACTGAAAATAAAGGGACCCGTGTTCCCTAATACTGAATTTATTCCAGTTAAAAATGCCACCCTGTATACAAAATTCCATTCAAATAATATGTAAACGATTAATTTTTAGTAACACGTTTTATTTTGCCAATACACCTTCGCCAGTACAGTTATCATAATTACATAACGCCATGAGTCGACTCTGCTATCGTACAATAACTATATCTACGCCTTATTTCTAATCTATCTATATACTCCGTATTATATAACACAGATTCGATTCTACTCCGCGCCATTCGTTTTCCCGGGTTGTCACGTCCTCGCCTATTTGAACGTCGCACGTCGCCTCTCCAAAATTTGCTTGTTACATTCGGCCATCCTCTAACAATTAATGCCCTCATTAATTTAACTCGCCAGTAAATCAACCAGATCTTATCGATCTGTGCATTCGCCATAACACCAAATCTCCTACCCTAAGGGTTTCGCCTGTGGTTGCAATCTTACGCCTTTTATCGAATATCACCTTTATATTACGCCTTTGCCAGGTTTTCACTCGCCTTTTGCTATCTCAATAAGAAGTTTGGACCTTAAATCGCCATAGCTCTCGCCTTTCGCCAACAGAGCATTCGCCATTTGCACCTCGCCAGTTAAACTCACTTGCATGCACCTTTCAACCTGACCATTCGCCCTTTGCACCTCGCCAGTCAGACTCACTTGCATGCACCTTTCAACCTAACCTTCCCCCCCCCCCCCTCGGTGTTTTACACCTCGCCTCGTCAAAAAGTCAGCAAACGCCTTGCTCGTAAACGCCAGCAGTTGGAAATAGTACGCCTTGGGTACCCAAAATTCGCCAAACGCCTCTCTCAATTTGAGAATCGCCTCAGAAGACCGCAAAGTATTCGTCGCCTTCGCCTGCGCATGACCCTGGACTTCTTTGCCCCTCCAATTCCAGAATATCGGTTGATGGACGCCGATATCTGTCAAAAGAGGAAAGGAAGCCAGTATACAAGTCGCCAGGAGAAGAGCAACCAAATGCCCCCGCATTCGCATGTAGATCGAGAGCTAGACCGTCAATCAGACACGAAAGCACCTTTGTGCCTGAAAGCCCACACCTTTCGATCAACGCCATTTTATCATGATAATAATGGGTCATGGTTTCGCCGTCCAATTTAACCCTCGCTATCGTCTCCTTGAGCAGCTGAGCAAAGTCATGCACTCTAGGAAACGCTTTCATAAGAGCCGCCTTCCAGTCTTCCCATGAGAGGTCATATTCATCGAGCCAATTAAACCAGCCCCTTGCTGCGCATTGCAATTTCGCCAGCATAAAATACGCTCTCTCATGGTTCGACCATTCATGAATATCGCCCAACTGATCAATTTTGCTCAACCACCTGACTACGTTACAGTCCCGACTGTCAGGATCGAAAGGGTCAGTAATGTCGCCGCCTGCCCTTGTCCTTGACCCCATACAGCCCAAACTGCAAGCGGAGTCCGCCTTATCGCTACAAGCATGCTCTACTACCGCCTGAGGAGCGCTCTCACCTGATTTATCGCCTTTTCTGATGCCCTGGATACCGCCAGTACCAACGGCCGCCCTTTGTTTCGTCGCCTTTACCATTTCGGTCGCCTTTTGCTTCGCCGCCCTTGCCATTTCGGCCGCCGCCGCCACAATCTGCTGGATACTAGTTGCCAAACCGCCTTTCAACAGCTTATGTACCATGGAGACTGTTTCGTCTTTCATCGCCGCATCGCCTTCGCCGTGGTCACCGTCGCTTAATTCCAACTCGTAATCGAGCTCTAACTCGTCACTTCTGCCTTCCTCCATAGGAAATCACTTGAAAAACGCCTTTTAAACACCAATGCCAATAAACACAATTGAAATACGCCACAATTTTTACAATAATCACTAATTAATTAGCACACACTTTATTATTATCGTGAATATCTGAAAAATCGCCAAATGTCAATCCACTGTCAAGGATAGCAATAAGCGCCCGCCTTTTGTTATGAGTTTTTGTGATATCGCCATCACACAAAAAAAGAAGAAGATGCCACTGCGATTTAACTCGCCGAAATCGCGTATTTGACCGTTCTCCACAACAAATAACACAATATCCCACTTCTGATCTGTAAACGATTAATTTTTAGTAACACGTTTTATTTCGCCAATACACCTTCGCCAGTACAGTTATCATAATTACGTAACGCCATGAGTCGACTCTGCTATCCATAGAAATAGGACTCCTAGAAGGCTGATAGAGTGAGAAGTCCCTCACGGAGAAAGGGAGAAAACAATAGGGGTTGGGTGTTAATACGCTTGCGCGGGCATGTAAATAAGGACCTTTTATTTACTTGCTTACATGCAGTTTATATAACAACACCGTTGCCAAACTAGGAGAAATTTACCGTTTTATATGTATTTGAACTAGATGACTACTGAAAAACGTGGGAAGTGAACCCCGAAACGGAATTTTTTAAAATCTGTTTCATATTATAAATTTACTCTAATATTTTCGAAGTATATGTTGCTAAGATTTTTGATTATGTTAATAATTTTTGTGTTACGTTAAAACCTAGTACTTTACATATCTTATACTTGGCAACGTTGCGAGATTGCAAGAACATGGACCCGATCGGACGCCATCATGAATTCTTGTTTTCTTTGCTTTTCGACTTTCGATGTTCAGTTTTGTAAGGAGTTCTTGTGTTTTTTATTATTGCCGTGTGTTTGATAGTAATATAATTCGTTTTCGGTGTTATTTGAGAAAAATGCCTTGAACTTAATACTCAACATGCCCTTATACAGACAGGCACGCGCAAAAGCTACGAAACTCAGCGTTTCTCTTACACATGGATATTTTCTCTCTCTTCCTTCGTGAGTAGATCTGCTTATATACTCTTATGTGTCCTATTTCTATGCTGCTATCGTACAATAACTATATCTACGCCTTATTTCTAATCTATCTATATACTCCGTATTATATAACACAAATTCGATTCTACTCCGCGCCATTCGTTTTCCAGGGTTGTCACGTCCTCGCCTATTTGAACGTCGCACGTCGCCTCTCCAAAATTTGCTTGTTACAAATAATAATCCTTATAAGCAGAATATATGGACATATCATATTTATTTTATGCTTATATAATATAACTTGGCTGCACAAACTATGTGTCATAGCAAGCGATACGTTTTTGTAGGGATGAATAATTCGAGACCTATAAAATGTAAAGCGTATTTTTCCTTAGTAAGATTAGTCAGAATAAAATACTGTTACAGCATTATCGTTTTCTTAAAAACTCCCATACCTTTCTACATTTAGTATAATATAGTACCTATAAATAGATTTATATTATGCAAATTTTGGGAGTAAATAAAATAAAACCTCAAAAAAAATATGAAAAAAATATTCTTGAAATTTTGCACTCTAAAGCTTGATTCATCCATCTTTTGGTATCTCTGCCAAGACGTTCGTAACTATGCCAACCATTATTGAAAACACTTGTTTCTGTAGTAATTATGTTATTGGCAAAGTGAATAAAGATAGATAAATCCAGCCTTAAAGAATTCAAAAAACAATTTTTCAAACTATACGACTGTTCACTCTTTTTTTTTCTTGTTACAATATTTGGAATTTGAATAATAAAAATACTAATCTTTAACATTTTAAAAACTATTTAGACAAAAATAATATTGATAACCAATCGATATGAATAATTAATCTTAATTTGTTTAGCTTTGCTATAAAACAGAGACGATCGCTTTCATTGCAACAAAAAAATTTTGCACTCGCTCTATAAAAAGTATAGTATTTTACTCGCATGTAATAGCTACTGGCTCTAGGTTACTGACTCTAAATAAAAAGTTCAAACTTTAACCCCAAGAGAATTGCGCACGCGTCAACTTGGCAACTGCGCTTTTTATATTTGGCAACAAATGCTAACAGCTGCATTACACTAACGGTTACAGACAGCCTGCAAAACATATTCCCAACACAGATACCGCCTGGGTTTTCGCGCGCATCACAAACACATACGTTGTTTAATTTTTACATTTGTAACGTTTGCATTAGAATGTCTAATATTACACTTCACGCATAGCCCTCCGCTCGCTTCGCTCACTACGGGGGCGCAACCAACAAAAAGTAACCAACCCTATCTCAAGGCATGCCCAAATCAAGAAAAAAAACTTTTTACACGCTGAGACGACAGATAACCTCGTGCGAAACCAAATAGACTATATTTTGATAAATAGTAGATTTGGAAACTGCGTGAAAAGAACAACAATCTACCCCGGTGCGGACATAGGTTCGGATCATAATCCACTGGTAGCCAATCTAGCAGTACGCCTTAAATATCCCAAGAAAACTGTGAAACCGACTACCCTTGATGTATCCAAATTACAAAATATCTATATTAAAGCATCAATCTCGGCTGAACTAAACGTAGCATTGGGGAACCTTACTAACAGTAACAGTCCGGAGGTCGACGTAAATGGATGTTGGAAGAATCTAAAGAACGTTCTGAACAACATAAGCGAAAAGATGTTAAAACCGTCACAGAATATCAAAAGAAAGCGCTGGATGACAGACGAAATTCTTGCCTTGATGGAAGAAAGAAGAAAAATTAAAAATAATAAGACCCGGTATGACGCCTTACACCGGAACATAAAAAGGGAGATCAGACATGCCAAAGAAAAATTGATGAAGGATATGTGTGAAGAAATGGAGGACCTGAATCTACAGCATGACTGTTTTAACATGCATCGTAAACTGAAGAAAGTAGCAGGAATATTTAAAAGGAAAACACCTACAGTCTTAGTAGATATGAACAATAGACCAATAATTGAGAAAGAACAAAAGCAGACTGTCTGGAAAGATTATGTGACAAAGCTGTTTGAGGATGAAAGATCTAACGAACCTACAACATATGAACCTCTAGACATAGGCCCACTTATATCGAAAACAGAGGTCACACACGCTATTAATCTTGGGAAGAACAATAAAGCAGTCGGCCCAGACAACGTACCTATCGAATTAATAAAACTCATCAATGATGATAACATTGAACACATTGTAGAACTTTTTAACAAAATATACACTAGTGGAAGTCTACCCGATGATTGGCTAAAGTGCACCTTTATCCCAATACCTAAAAAGCGACACTCAAAAAGATGTGAGGAATACAGATTAATTAGCATCATGGGTCACCTGTTGAAGACCTTACTCAGAGTGATACATGCGAGAATAAGAACGAGATGCGAACTCGATTTTGATAGAACGCAGTTTGGTTTTAGACATGGCTTTGGGACCAGAGAGGCCTTGTTCTCTCTCATTGTACTACTACAGAAGTGCAGAGATCAATGCAAAGACGTATTTGCCTGTTTTGTTGACTACGAAAAGGCGTTCGATTGTGTTCAACATGTAAAACTTATTGAAGCACTGCAGAGAGCGGGAATTGATCAGAGAGATCTCCAAATCATAAGGAACCTGTACTGGAATCAGACGGCAAATATATGAGTCGACGGTAAATCGAGCAACAATGTAGAGATATGTCGGGGTGTACGCCAGGGCTGCATATTGTCTCCTCTTTTATTCAATTTGTATTCGGATATTATTTTTAAGAAAGCATTGAAGACTGATATTGGTATTAAGATCAATGGACTCCCTATACAACTTGAGATATGCAGATGATACGGTTATTATATGGCGGAAATCATAGAGGAGCTCCAACAACTTTTAAACATCGTGACGAAAGCCAGCAGGGAAATGGGACTAAACATAAATGCAACGAAAACCAAATTCATGGTAATTAGCCGTACACAACATGCAAACGCCCAACTGGAGCTGAATGGAGAACAGATAGAGAGAGTCAGAAAATTCAAATACCTAGGCTCTCTTATAACAGACAACCTAGATCCTGACGTAGAAATTAAAAGTCGGATTGAGATAGCACGTTCTACAGTCTGTGCGATGAAGCCACTATTTTGTAATAGTGGTTTAAATATGACTCTCCGACAACAAATGATTAAATGCTATGTTTGACCTATTCTTCTATACGGAGTTGAATCCTGGACACTAAAGATCAATACGTTGAATCGCTTGGAAGCATTTGAGCTGTGGATACTGCGATAGATTCTAAAAATTCCCTGGACTGCAAGAATGACCAACGACGAGGTTTTAAGAAGAGCGCGGACAGATCGTGAGCTCATCATAGTAGTAAAACGTAGGAAGGTGGCGTATCTGGGACACCTGATGCGTGGCGAAAAATACTCCCTTCTCAGAATTATAATGGAAGGCAAGATAGATGGTCGACGAGGAGTGGGCAGAAAGCAGATGTCCTGGCTGCGTAACATCCGCGACTGGACTGGTGTCCGAGGAGAACTCTTCGGACTGGCCGAAGACAGAGATTCGTATTCCCAAGTGGTTGCCAACGTCAGATAACTGATAGGGCACTCGAAGAAGAAGAACTTTAAAAGACTATTTCACTAGAGTCTATTACACCGGCAATAAAATCAGTATTCAGTTGACAATACAAGTACCTTACTGGTGGTTGACAAAATTAAATAACATGGTATTTCAGCCACAATTTTTTGACATTTTAAAAAAAGTAATTTCAAACTGACATGTTTTCATTAACACGAGTTTTTATGTGAAAAAATTAGTTTCTCAAGTGAAAACAGACTCGGAAGTAATTTTTTTTAATCAAATAGAAGCAGTTCGTAAAACAACACCCCAAAATACAGTGAGATCAAAGAAGTCAGCGTGGGAATAATGTTCTCAATTTCTGCTGGAAAGAAAATATATATTAAAAAGAGATACTTCTCCGGAAGATTTATCAAAAAATTTAAAAGATTGCGGATACAACATGAAAAAAGAAATGGTGAAGAATAAAAAAATATCAAGTATAAAGTATTTATGGAATACAACTGCCCAAATGGCTCAAGATAAATATCATAAGGAATTTGATAGGAAAATTGATCATTTTAAAGATATTATATCCAAATCAGCTCGCTTGGCCAGAGATGCAAAACGTCGGCAACTGCAAGCAGCACAAGAAAAGAGGATGGTAAGTTCAAATGCATTCACATTGGAATAACTTTTGAAAATGGCGGCATGCTACGAAGAGAACAATCCAGACGGGTTTTTACAGAAGATTTTTTTCACATTTGCTCCTTTGAACTTGTCTGGCGCGGTAATGAAGCTGCAAATTGCAAAATGCATTATTTTCAAAAGGAACGAGTTGAATATAATCCAATATTCTCGAAGACTCCACAAGGAGGTTCAAAAGCACTAACAAATAGTAAATGGCTGGTAAGACACAAGAATAACGAACGTGTGTGTCTAGTCCGTTTATATTTGAAGCTTATGGAGAAAGAGCAACCAATCCCAGCCTAACAACAGACAGGCTATTCTTGACTGGCAATTCCAATTGGGAAAAACGAGTATGGTACCTATAAAAACATGCCTTTGGGAATTAACAATATATCAAAATGGGCAAACCTATCTGTGGAAAAATTTAGCCTGGACACTAAAAAGTGTATCGTCGCAATCTCTACGTTGGCAAGAAAAGGAGTTGGTGACCAAGAACTTATTAAGCTTACAGGTCATTCCAGTACCAACTCTTTAAAATCATACTTGCAACTAAACCCAGAGCACCACTTAAAACTTATTGAAAACCTTCGAGAAGAGGTCTCGGCTTCTACTACGATTGCAACCCAGGTCCAGATGCAAGCAAATTCCGCTTGCATCTGAACTGCTGCTATAGTTAAAAAAAACGCGCAAATAATCAACTACAATAATTGCAATTTTTATATAAATAAATAGTTTTTTTACGTTTTTTATTACTGGATTTGTTGTTTGTGTAATAGTCATGTCGAATACCACTCGAAAAAAAATTATGTCTGCAATATTTTCTCCTGGCTTATTCAAGTTTGTTGCTTTTGGCAATTTCGCTCATGACATTTTTTACAAAATGTCATTCGCGAAATTGCCAAGTAACAAACTTTCATACCAGTCAAAAATATTGCCTACAAAATGTTTTCTCTTGTGGTATTATATATGAAAAACATGTCTTGCCACTGTAATCGAACCCGGGACCGCCGCCGCGCCGTATCACAAACGTAGCATCTAACCCACTGAACCACGAGGCTTGCTGAAAGCAATTCCCTGGACCATAGAGCCAACTATTTGTCAGAAATGTGCTAGTGATGTGCGCCCAAGCCCAGAGCTCGTCAGGCGTGGGAATGCTTTTTGCAAACTGTATTTATCCGCTAATCTGCATTACAGGTTTGATCTAAACATGCGCAGTTTGTGTGACGGTTCACTTTTTTTCAATTGTCATTCGTGTACCTATCATTTTTACCTTAGCAATTCCTACTTCTAATTCTAAATGAGCTAGTCGCTTTCCAATACAAGACCTTGGTCCAAATCCAAATGGCAAATAGACAAACGGATGTACATTTTTATGGGATAAGTCATCATGGGTTGTTCTAAGCCACCTTTCTGGAATGAATTGGGAAGCCTTTTTAAAATATTTTTCGTCCAAACACGGTATAATATTCACAGCGAGCACATCGGTCTGGAAATAAATTAATACAAGTTTTAGTATTAGCATAACACAAGAAAATCGTTTTTAATTTGTGCAAAATATATTAAAACCTTAAGGTGTCCGCCTATCCACCAAAAAATCATTGGGAGTAAACATTGGTAAGCGTTTGTAACTGTTTGCAATTCTATTGTTGACATTCGTTTCCACCAGCCAATTATTCGCAAACAACTGTACCCAAACAAGCAAAGCGCACACACAAACAACAAATCCCTTTGATGTACCGACACCGCTCGGAACACGATCAAATGATTGCAAACGTTTGCGAATGCGCGTGATATACGTCTCCACCAAACAAGTATTGAGTTTGCAAATACTTGCCAACAATCACAAACATTTTACGCGCTTGGTGGCAGGGCCGTTCTTAGGGGTGTGCAGGTTGTGCAGGCACAAAGGCGGGGAAACTTAAGGGCGGCCGCAGGCCGCCGTTAGAAACAATAAAATACATTTACGTTTTTAATATAAAGGTATGCAAAACTAAATTTCATTCTTAAAACGTTCCACAGAAATGAAGCTTAAAACTTAAAACCCTTCATAATATTCACATTGCAGACCATTTGTTTTTTTTATGCAGCAATATAATAAAAAGGAATTTATTATGTATTTTGAGTTGCCGAATTCAAAATAAGGAAAGGAAAAGTCGCAAGGATATCGAGCGACCGGCGCGGCGCCTTTGTTTTGATTTTGACAAACAAATGTTTTACCTTTTCAGTTAACTCATTGATTACTTGTAAAAGTAAAGGCGTAATAGACGGGTGTTGGTCAATTGCGCGCCGCGGTCAGAAAAATATGAAGGTAGTCTTAATTTCCCAGGACAGTTGCGCGCCGGCTACTTATTGGATATGGGACAGTTGCGCGCCGTAGGGCGACTGTAATATAAATTGTTTGTGTGAATCGTTGTTGGAAAAGATGTAAGATTGGATTGTCGTACAGCATTTTTTTTTAATCATGATTTTGGGTATGCCTTGGGTTAGTTTGGGTTAGTTCCTGTTCGTTGAGCCCCCGTAGCGAGCGAAGCAGGCGGAGGGGTAGGTATGAAGTGTTCAAATATTTGGGGACGAAACGTAACGGGGGTATTATATCTAACATTTATATTACAGTCGGTATCATTCCGTAATCCCTCTTTTGCTCGCAACTGTCCTATTGCCAGTTGGAGCAATAAGCCCCTAACAAAAGGTAAAAGTGACCGCGGAGCGCAAGTGACCCATGCCCTAATAAACTGTGACCAGAGCAGTGTTAGTTGTTATGATGTTTTTTCTACGATTGTGTGATTGAAACATTATTTTCTTTGTCGAAAGATAAAAGGTAAATATTTTTTTAATACACCTAATAGCCAGATATTATAATACTAATAAACTTTGAAAAATGTGTCTCTTAGAAGATAAAAGATACATTTGAAAATGAGTATAAATGGTAGTTTATATTTTTTATAGGGTTATATTATTAATTTTTATTTTAATTTTTTTTATTCATATCAACAACGCTAATGAATTCTATTAATGCAGTTTCTGTATTTTCAGATGTCAGACATCAAAACAAAACGGATTTCTGAAGCACAATACCAAAAAAATAAATTAGAAAAAGAAGAAAAAATTCTTAAAAATTAAACCAGTTCGGTCAACTTTGTTACCAAGTAGAAATATTTCACACAAAAGTTTTAACTTTTCGAATATTTTCAACTTTGCTAGTAATAGTTATATCTGGAGAGCCATCATTTTCCAAATTAAAAATAATAAAAAAATCTGGGATCTATCATGTCATAAGAACGGCTCAAAAACTTGGGTATAATAGCAATTGAAAATGGTACCTGTGAAAATTTAGGTCATTTGTAACTTATTGACGAGTACGCAACAATAAATGCCAGAGAAATATACAAAACCAATTTTGGATTATTTTTTTCGTACTGCAACCTGCAATTTGGTTCATGTTTAGATAAAATGCAAAGGTTTTGTTGTGTATGTATTTTGTTTTTCGTTTGTTTTACTTTTATATTTTTTATTATAAGTATTATTAGTATTAAGTTTTTATTTACTTTCATTATTTTTGATTATAATTATTAGGGTTTCTATTTTGTTTTAACGATGTTACATGTAAAATGAATCGGTCATTTGAGAAACAACATAAGTCACTGTTTGGTCGAAAACGAGATATTAGCAATTTCGTAATCTATACATGTAAACACCTATTCTAGCGAAAAACCACATAAGTCAGACTATATTATGTTATGTGTTATGCGTTAATGTACGATAAAAGTATTTCATTCATTTGAGAAATAACATAAGTCATTCGACTTATGTTGTTTCTCAAATGAAGTCAAAGCTGGCGCCAAAAGCGGCGTCAATAGGAAACGTGAGCTGGTACTAGACCGAACACGAGACAGCTCAGATTTAGGCGAAAATAGGGACTCGGGGGGGTTTTCGAGGTCGGGAAAAACGAATTTTGACATAAAAAAAAACTGTGGAACCTAGGGGGTAGGCTCCGCGAAAAATATCGATTTTACAGGTGGAAATCGACGAAAGTCGGTGTGGTGGGTCGGACGGGTACCGTTTAAACGGAACCTAGGGGCCTCTATTTAGTGTGAAGTTACGTCGAGGGTAGTAGTATTATTAAAGAGCATTGTGAGACATGTTAGAGGGATATTTGGGAGAGTGGAGTTACGTCGAGCGTAGTAGTATTAATATAAGCGCGTTATGAGACATGTTAGAGGGGTAATTAGGAGTATGGAGTTACGTCGAGCGTAGTACTATTATTAAAGAGTGTTGTGAGACATGTTAGAGGGGTATTTGGGAGTGTGGAGTTACGTCGAGCGTAGTACTATTATTAAAGAGCGTTGTGAGACATGTTAGAGGGGTATTTGGAAGAATGGTTACGTCGAGCGTAGTAGTTATGTTCCTCTAAATATATCTTGTTTCTAACAAAACGTAGTTTAATTAATTTCTAACCACAACTACAACATAATTAGGCAAAAAAAATTAAAAGCGTCGTTAATTTGAGAAACAACATAAGTCATCGACATTCAAATTTTTTTTCCTGCTTCAAATGACAGTTTATAAAAAAAATCCATGTTTACACCTATTTGGATCATTACAGCAGATTGAAGGAAAAATCGTGAGTTATGTAGTTAACCAGGGGCATATTCTATAATGTTTTATCTATCTGAACATTTTGCACAAGCTGACTTATGTTGTTTCTCAAATGACCGATTCAAATATTAAAAACATGTAAATTGTTAAAAAAAATTAGGTTCTTTAAAATATAGGGGCGTCATTTTTAGGCCTGCACAAAGGCGGCAGAAGTATTAAGAACGGCCCTGCTTGGTGGATACGCACCTTTAGGTTAAATTTATGACTTGCGTACCAAAAAAAACAAAAGACGCTCGTTTAGATTTTGTAAAAGACTAAATAAAAATATTGAGCAAAGTTTAAAATTGCCCACACAGATGCATATTTTTTTAAACTTCTCTTTTTTTACTTGAGCTAACGTTTCCTTTTCGCTTACACGGCCAATCTGGTCTGTACCTACACTTCATCATGTGTTCTCAACCACGGCCATCGATCAATTTTGAACCCGACTGGTGTCTTTCAGCAGTTGGACTCTGCATGGTCGAGGCACAGCTTATTCAGTACCAGCTAGTCATCTTGCGGCAGCATCCTTTGATTTGGAAAAGTCAATAACCAAATTTTGCAAATTTTAGAAGAGGGTCATGACTGTTTTAGACGTCTGGGCATTTGAATAATACCTTTGACAGTTCGTTTAAGTTAAAATATGCTCTTTTATCGTCTAAAATCCGTTTAGAAACTATTTTAAATGGCAAAATTGTATAAAAATCCGAAATTTCCGGACTTCTATAGGGCGATAGCCGTGTCTTCGGACGAAATTGTCGTGGATTTTGAAGCGAACATTAATTTTAAATTCAACCGTGGCCAGTGGGACTGCGGAACTGAACCGCTCAGGGCACTGCCAGGTAGGCGCAGTGCCCGACACTCCAACTTTCCATTTTCGGTAGAGATGACTAGCTGGTAGTGAATAAGCTGTGATCCAAGCCAAATTGTTTGTATAATTCAGGCCCATTTCTCATGACCCACATCAGGTTTTTCACTCTTGGTTACGGCACAAGTAGAATCTTTGCCGCAACTTATTTATCGACTAGCAAATGATGTGTATTCGGGCCGATTTCCAACCTGAGATAATAGGTTTAATGTAAATACATTTTGCACTTGCCATTGTGGTTGGTATTCCTTCTAGATATGGTGGTAGCAGGCATGCCAACACGCGCCAAGATCCAAGAGCCTTCTGTCAATTTCGACCTTGTTCAAATCGCCAGACCTGAATGGTAACCCTCTATTTCAAAAAGGACATATGTATGGAATGTTAAAAGTTGTAGGTATATCTGCCGAAGATCAGACCGTCATTTTTGTCAAAAACTCAAATGATTAGTTTGCAGGGTTACGTAATGGCATTAACAATATTAACATAATAAAAAGCTGGTTTTGTATAGATATTTTAGTGAATAAAGCTCTTGATGATACTTACCCCTTTAGGAATTTGATATCCGGAAAGTACTAAATCTTTTACGGTTGCTCTTAAGCTTCCTACGGAAACTGGTGAAAGTCGTGTACTTTCTTTCACTACAGCCTTTAGATATTGCAATTTCTTAAGCATCTCTTTTGTAACGGGAGAATCCCTACTTGGCATATATGTTTTCAATTCGTTTCGCAGTTTTTCTTGCGTTTCAGGATTTTTTGCTAAAAAATATAACGCACTACCCATAGTTCTTCCTGTCTAGAATTTAAATCAATTCAATTAGTCTTTTAAGTAGCCATACATTGTCTGAAATATGAATCTATCATCGAAATAATTGCCTGCTACAACGAAATACTTAACACTTATGTTAGGTATTTAGCAAAGTTTAGTTAATATTTAAATAGAAACATAACTCATACGAAGACAAGCACTTTATAATAAATTCGACTAAAGCTTCTTGTTCCAATGGTTGTTTTGTGCCCATGACTTAACGGGATGATCGGTATAATAAACTGGTAAGAGAATAGTTATTTGTTTTACTAGGCAGCAAAGTAGTAGATTGACTGCCGCGGCTGATAGTTCATAGCCGAGCGTAGCGAGGCTAGGAATTCAGCTAAGGCAGTCAATCTACTTTGCTGCCGAGTTGAACATATAATTTTTTCTCCGATTGTTTATAATGATATATGTATATTGTATATTTGCAAATTATTACAATTCCCACAATCTTTTTATTTTTCCTGTAGTGATAAATTAAGACAAAATTTGATAGAAATCGCAATTGTTGGAACGGTTGGTAGCTATGGAAATGTATATGTCCATAATAATTATAGTTTGACAACTTATGTCAGACGTTTTATTCCCATGGAGACTAATCACTTTGCTGCCTAGGCAGCAAAGTACTTACTTTGCTGCCTGGACAGAAAAAGTAATACTTTGCTGATTGATATGGGTCTGCAAAATTAATATTTGCTGTCAATCGGAGAAAAATATTTTTATGTTGACTTATCGATTCAGTTTTTTATACTTACAGTGTCAATTCCAGCGATAAGCATATCAGTAGACATTGCAAATGCCACTTTTTTGTCAATCTTGACTAACCTTTCTAAAACGCTTCTTTCATAATCGGGTATATTTGGATCTGGATCAAAATTAGCCGAGCATTCCTCAATATATGTTTTGTTCATCCTACAATAAATTAACTTCAAACTGTTCCTATCAAAAATCGAGGTCAAATCATTGAACTCTCATGCACAGAACTATTCAGCAGCGCGCATATACGAATTAATAAGTAGTAATTACCCATGTTTGTTTTCACTCATTTGTGCAATTAAATGAAATACTAGTTATTCGACTAATGAATGAAAATAATATTATCATACAAGATGCCACAAATTCGACTCTATGTAGGGAGATCTCAAAAACCGTATGAGATACGAAGACGGTGGCAAAGTTGCGCAGTCTAGTGTTCAACATTACATCGATTTTAAAAATTAAGAGATTCCGAAAATAATCGAACTACAATACAGTTCTATTACCGAAGCAGAATTTTTGTACTTGACGCGCTTTTCGGTAACCATGTTAGCATCATCAGGACCAGGAGATAATTAAAACTAAACTTACAATCTACCTAACTCTATTTTATATTGCTTAATCAAGCGAAACCAATAATATCCAATCCTCGGATCCTACTAGTCATGCTTGATCAACCAAATTATTAGGCCCTCTAATAATCTCCTATCAGTAATATTATGAATTAATTTTAAATTGTTAATTGTTATTATATGATATTTTTAAAAGCATGCTCGGCAACACTTGATTTCTCTGTTCTAACATATTTTAAATGAGCTATGTGTTCTTTGAAACCCGTTTGTAAGGTGTCTTTGGGTTATATCGCCCAGTTTGAAATATGGCCCGTTTTTAAAGTACCCGCTCAATCCATACAACAACAATGAGACAATCAACTTAATAGAAAATGTAGTCCTATTGTTTCGTCTTTATCTATAACATTGATGTTGTATTAACCAATTATTTTCTGACATGATGAAAGGTGATGCCCAGATGGCGCTAAGAACTAAAAATTCCACAATGTCAAATGTAACACATCCCAATAATATAGTCCAGTAAAATAATGATATTTTATCCTTATCTAACGCAAGCAAAGAGTTAGTGACAAAAACAATAAAATAAATCGATAAATAATACCTGGCAACGCTGCGGAAAAACCGACCGACCATGGATCACTTATCGTTGCCCGTACCACATCAGAGGGCTTCAGAGTTGCGCGCGCATCACATTGTTGACAAAAATGTCTAATATTACACTTCACGCATGGCCCTCTGCTCGCTACGGGGGCGCAACCAACAGAAACTAAACCAAGGCATGCCGAAAGTGAAGAAAAAAAACTTCTTGCACATAATGTTAAAAATAAAAAATAAAGCATGTCTTGCCACTGGAATCGAAGCCAGGCTGCCGTATTGCGGACGCAGCATCCAACTACTGAACTACGGACCAGTTCACAGCAATTCGCTAAGCCATAAAGATACGGTGTTTGTCAACAATGTACTGCGCGCGCAACTCTGAAGCCCTCTGATGCGGTACGGAAAGCGTCTACTCCATGGATCTCGTCTCGCAAACCTTTTTTATAAATATCCGGCCGAGTCCTCCCGCCTGACGAGTCATGGGCATTATAAACACATTTCTAACAAATAAGTGTCTTTATGGCTCAGAAAATTGCTTTCAGCGGGCTTCGTGACTCAGTGGTTGGATGGTGCGTTACTGCTACGGCGGCCCGGGTTCGATTCCAGTGGTAATTTTCACTTCCGGTCCTACCATCGTAGGATGAGCACGGATTACAGAATTCGGCACGGGTAGTGGAAGCCATTTTGCTTAGAAAACGTGTTTCAATCCTGCGGGGTTAGTCCGGAAAGTCGTGCCGACTGGATAGTGTAAGGGGTGGGTCGCGTATTGGAGGGTGATTCCTACTAGGACTCCAGGGTTATTTTCGTTCGCGGTAGCGTGGCCTGTGGGCGGTCGGGGGTTTATCCTGCGGGGATTTGGAGTCTCTGACAGAAAGTGGTTATACCTACAGTGTGCGAAGCCCCCTTTCATAGGAACTCAGTCGTGCAATTCATTTGATTATATTTACGTACAAGTCGGGAATCACCAGGGGCACAGGCCCGTCTTTCTGGGGGTTCCTACCGAGTAAGGCCCTTCAAACCGGAATAACGTGTAACGGATGTAGAAGGGTAGCTCTACCTCTCCCTAAGCGCCGGACGAGGGGCGGTGCTGGCGTATTGCCTAGTGGCAGAGCCATTGGTTTCCCGAAAGGGGGACCGAACAAGCAGTAACAGTAACAGACATGTTTTTTTTTAAGGTTATGTTTGTATAAAAGTTTTGTTCTTTATTTTGGGCATGCCTTGGGTTAGTTTTGGTTAGTTTTTGTTGGCTGCCCCAAAGTTAGTAGATGATAAGTTGCCGGACAGACGGAAGGGGAAAGCCGTGACGTCAGTTGTTGAAATCGATCGGAAGTACAGGGTGTCCAATTTTAGTTGTCATTGCGGGGTATCTCCATTATTTTGACAGATAGAGAGATGCGGTTTTCGCAAACCTGGACTACTTTTTCGAGAAACAAAAAATGCAATAATCAAAATTTTCCTAGCCCTCTTCGTTTTCGAGCTACAGGGTGAAATTGAAAATTTGCACTTTTAGTGCATGCCTCGTATCTTAGCTGCCTAAAATTTATCAAAAAGATAAAAACGCATTTTTATAGATCTTTGTACGTATAATACTGTGGCGTGCTTAAATTTTTTATAGAGCTACCGTTTTTTACATACGACCCAAAATGAAACACCCTGTATTTTTATGTCGTTAAATTGCATTATTTTTTACGGCCAAAATGATATATAATAGTTTATACTTTCTATTTTCGGAAAAGTTAAAAATAAAAAAAATGGTCAATTTCATGTAATTTTGTATTTGGCCGTGATTTGTATTTTAGAATTATAATTTTTATAGCAAACATAATAACAACATAACAACAAACATAACAAATAAAATTAAAAGAACTGCTCAAAATGATTGCCATTTTCTCTCACACATTTTTCACACAATTTCGTAATTCAGGGTGGTTCATTTAAAAAATCATAAGTTTGAGTCGTATGTCAAAAACGGTAGCTCTAAAAAATCGAGCACGCCACTGAATTTTACGTAAAAAGATCTATTAGAATGCGTTTTTATCTTTCTGATAAGATATCAGGCAGTTGAGATACGAGGTATGCCCTAAAAGTTACTGGCAAAAATTGGGGTGTACTTGTTCTTTTTTTTGGAATTCAATAGTATATTTTGATTACAAAAATTGTCATAAAACTTGTTGCAAGCGATTAAAATTAATATTTTTTTCGGTGATTTTTTTCTGTGGTCAATGATCATGCAATAAAATGGTTTTTATGATCGAAAACGAAGCAAGATACGCAAAAAGTTAAGCGACATAAAAACGTTGTATTTTTGTTACTTAATCCGAAAAAAAATATAAAAATACAAGAAAAGTCAGTGGCACACATTTTCTTTAAATACTGGCTAATAATTTTAATCTAATTGGGTCTAAATTATTTCCTTATTACTACAAAGAACACCACAAATTTTCATTAAAATCATCTAAAGAATATTTGGGATTATAAAAAAAAACTTTTAACATATCTTAAAAACTGTGCATTTTCCGACATAAGTTTATATAGACTTTTTACCTTATTTTTAACTGCTGAATACAGTGTTAAAAGTGTCCTGATTATAAATCCGACCTCCCTCTGTATATATACATATTATCGGTGAATTTGATTTGAAGCATTCGCCACCAAAATCTTTAATTTAGACGAAAAGGGCTGCCAGTTAACCCTCCACCATTCACAATCTAACTTAGGCGCAAAAGAACCAAAACGTGTTAATCTTATATCAAATGAACACGCAGAAAATGTTACGGTCGTTGCTTGTATTAGCGCTTCAGGACAGACAATACCTCCGATGATCATTTTCAAAGGAGTAAGAAAACAAGACAATTCGGGGACAATTTGCACCACTGCCAGCAGGTAGTGTAACAGAAATGGCTGCAAAAGGTGGGATGACTAAGGAAATATTCCTTAAATGGATTGATCATTTAGCAAAATTTAAACCAGCTGAACGTGTTTTGTTAATTTTGGATGGTCCTTCTTGCCATATGGATGTGGATGTGGCAGATTTGGGAGATACCCGTGATACGTCTATTTTATGCTTACCTTCTAACACTACACACGAGCTTCAGCCATTGTATAAGGCTGTATTCAGATCTTTTGAACACTATTGGGATAGCAAACTTCTAAAATATTGGGAGCAAAATCCTTCCGCTAAAAGAAGGCTAACGAAAAGCCATTTTGGAAAAGCTTTTCAGCCAGTTTGGCAGCAAGCTTTATCCATGACTGATATTCAGAGCGGAACATGATTTCACTTTTGTTTCTGATAGAGCTAAAATGCGAGGCTTGGCCCCAGTTAATATTTGTGTTGATGCCTCTTAAATTGCAGAAGTCCAATCGCAGTCTATTTTATGTCTTGGAGACGTTCAGGCCTGATGGTCCCCCTAGGCCAGCCTCCACCCGGAGATCCGAATGGAAGCCTATTTTTATCTCCGTAGTATTTCGATCTGCGAGGCGCCATCATTCAATATTTCTTCCTTTCCACCCTGAAAACCGGATCACAAAAAGATGGTGACGAAACATGAACCAGAGGTCATTTCACGCCACCTAAACCAATGTCGTGGGATTTCACCGGGCGATGCGGGTGGACCACATCTATGTTGACTGTGTGGAAAAATAGAGGTTTTGTCTTACACATATATGCATTAAATATATTAGCCAGCTGAGGCAACCTACTTTCGCGTATGTGCAAATCGGATTCATGCTCTTCATAAACGTTTTGACCTATTTAATATATCATCACCTATATTTTAAGATAATACGTACGTATAATAATAAACATATCACTCTATGCTTTCCACGAGGTTGGACTTTGGTATTATGTCATTTCCAAACTGCTTTTACTCAAATTATTACCGTTTTCGGATCAATTTTATGTTATTTTTATTAAAATTCCATATACTAAATATCAGCCATTTTCCCACCAAAAAAAAACTCATTGAGTCGAAACGATATGAAGGTGTAGCGTTCGACTAAATAAAAAAAAATTGAAGATCAAATATAACCCCCCGTATAGTATTAGCGTTCGTTACCTATGACCCTCAGAGTACTAAATCAGTGATACCCCGTTTCGTAACATCTCCCAATAGCTAGTATATATCGGCGATACTGCCCTGCGGAATATAAAATTGTCTTCATTGTCGTTCCACGCGACAGGCCAAGGCCAGACCTAACACTCAGTCTAAGTACGCTATTGGTAGAACCATAATCGACGTGCAGAACCAATGACACTGATTTTCCAAAATATAATTAATCAAAACCCAACTTACTCGGTGAAAAAGTCCAAAATTTGGATATATCTTCTCCAGTTCCTTGTACTTATCATTGGCCATAATGAAGGTAAAATGTCTAACTGGTATATTAATTCAAACAGTTCTACTGCTGAGTTAATAGCTCTTTGCCCTTCTGAATCTTTGTCCGTATTGGGATTTAGGCAACCTATAAATTATTTCATTTAATAATTATTGATAGAATTCAACTCGTCGAAAATAAATGATATTTTAACAACTATATTTCAAATGATGACAAACAGGAAGGTAGGTATATTACTGATCCATGACCGCATACCCCCTGTGTACAATGGCGTCTCTATTGGCCAACCCACAATTTTAAGATGAGCAGTACAAATGAGGAGAAACAGGAGACCTTAATCATGGTTCTTATAGTTTGCAAACTGAGGAGACTACATAATTTACAATTATCTTCCTCAGTGACAACAGAGGAATTCGGTCTCCTGTGAGCTCATACTGGAGCCAGAGAAATTGAGAATTTTGATAATAGAGAACTCTAAAGCTTTGGTATTATAGTTTTCATGCGAAAAGCAGGAGGGGTACGTTATGGTCACAAAGGGACGAGAATGTGAAGCCAACCGGAGGAGGAGAAGGGAGCTGGCATTGTAACGTATATGATGTTTATTTACCAATCCTTTTATTATAGGCTACTACACCTATCGATTCGAGTGACCATTTGTATAACTCATTCTGAAAATCCTCTGGCGTTTCGCTATTAGGATCGTTTTTCGAAAAGTGTCTTATATTATCAATCAGTCCATTAGCCACATCATCCATTTTATTTACGTACATGTCGGTAGTTCGTGGCTGCATTAGCATTTTATTTACTATTGATCTCACCCGAAACCATTCTTCACCTTGGCTAAAAACATATGCAATACACATTATAAACAAAAATAACTACATTGACTTAAATTTGCGAATTATCATTATAGAACTCGTCCCGCTCAAGCAGCGGGACTCTTACGCACCGGTCTTCATTTTTTTTAGGTTTGTCCTAGCAAAAGTAAGAAGACAGTTGCATTTTTTACTAATTACTTTTTATAAATCAAAATTGAAATGTTTGTTTAAGAGTCACGTACTGTGAGACGTGACACCACGCCTTCGTTGGCATGCAGATTATGTAGCTTAGATTAGAGATCGATCTGAGTCAGGTAAGAAGGGATGATAAAGAAGACACTTTTATGAAAACAATGACAATGTCTATTGGTCAAAGGCTTAATTTACACTGTACCCGATTACTAAGTACGCATGTCATTTCGTTTTATTATAAAACCGTGATCAAGATCTTTTGGTCACGGTTTTATAATAAAGTTTTTGAACAGTTGTGTTGTTTTGCTTATTTTAACGGCAGATTAGTTTATCTTAATCTCACTCAAAGTTTACACTGGACTTTAACTATTTGACAGATTCTACTTTGAAATTATCTTTCTTAGAACTTCCACAAATTTATCATAGATTCGACTTTACTATTTTAGGTGGCTAATCCCAAGTTCACGCACATGTGTGCTGCGAAACTCAGTTTTAGGTTGCAGGTTAGGACCCAACAGACCCCACGCACATGTGTGCTGTAAGGAACTAGTTGAACAGGTTTAGGTGAGAAACAAAGCTTGCCGAATTGATGGTTTACTTGAGTATTTATGTAATAAAATTTGCTTTGCACGTTTAAGGTCCATAATCGATTGCGTTATCGCTTACAATCGCTTTAATGTTTACATTTTCAAAGTTAAAGTTTAAACAGGACAGAGTGATATTTGCTTAGTAGTTTATGCGATTTAGTAGTACACACTATTAATAGCTATTTTTAACATAGCTTCATACCAATTTTCATAAATTTATTACCAACTAATTAATATACTTACACTGTTAACAATCCTCCAGTTCCCTGAAATACATCATTCCGTACATGATTTCGGTAGTACACAAATGATGGTAACCCATTTCTAATTGGCCAAGCACCTTCATTTCTGAGAATCTGAAACATTGGAAAGCCTATGATGAAATTATATAATACGCAGTAAAATTATTAGTCACACAAAAAACTATTTTTTTCGAATAATCTTGTCACGATTAGAAATCCGTGACGCCACGCCTTGGATGACGTGCAGGTTATGTAGCTAAGATTAGGGATCGATTTACGTCAGGTGAGAGAATATAATAAAGAAGGTACTTCGGTAAAATAGCAACAATGTCTATTGGTCAAAGACTTACTTCGATTTTTTTTTAAGATTGAAAAAGTTGACACTCGGCGAGCTCTACAAATGAGTCTTAGGACTTTTTCCACTCAGAGCAACCCCTGAATTCGATAGAATTTTTATAATGTTGGATAATATGTGCCCTAAAAACTGATCCGGACCCCCACAGATATTATCGCCCGAGGATAGGCTTCTGAAGACTATGGATTTCGATTTTTGTACTAAATTTCAGCTCGATATATTGAAAAATGCGACCTGCACTTAGTGCCAGCAAAATCTGTCCATAACACATACATACACACAGAAATC
This sequence comes from Pissodes strobi, assembly GCA_016904865.1. Lineage (NCBI taxonomy): Eukaryota > Metazoa > Arthropoda > Insecta > Coleoptera > Curculionidae > Pissodes > Pissodes strobi. Next base: position 30,004 of record MU188724.1, read on the forward strand.
TAGAACAACATTAGTTTTTTTTCAACTCTGAATTGATTTAGATATAGTGTGAAAAATTGCGATGCCAATAGAAAAAAGACTAATGCATTAGTCTTTTTTCTATTGGCATTAACAAGAAGTAGTAGTACTGCAACGAAGTTAATACATTTTTAAGTCATGGTATACACTCTAGGTTTTAACTTCATTCTTTTTTCTAAAATTTAATTTAAATACTCTGAATCCAATTATATAAAATATTCCGTCGCGAAGAGTCTGGAAAACGATTTTCACATTTTCCGCAGTTCTGGCGCGGTACCGGTACAGTGACTATACATAGTCGCTAGGTCGCGCCGGTCTAAAATCGTTCCCGACACGATTGTGTTTGTATTCGAGGAAACACATGCAAGCTGCTGTATATTTCGTAAAAAGTGCATCCAAAGTACGGGCACGTATTACAATAAGTAATATTTCACTTTTCGTATGGCCCTCCGCTCGCTGCCGCTCGCTACGGGGGCTCAAGAAAAGGAAACTAACCAGGGGCTAACCCAAACGTAACCCAAGACATACCCAAAATCAAGGAAAAACTGTTTGCTAGCCAAAACTAACCCAAGACATACCCAAAATAAAGAAAAAAACTGTTTAGAAACTTAATCGTAAAAAAAATAAAAAAAAGGCAACGGGGTTTGAACTCGAGCCCCGGCCGCCGCCGATAGCCACAGAATTGAGACCCAACCATCTAAACCTCTAGACCACCACGGCTTATACCGCAAATTGATTGTATCACGAAGACATAGCGCGAATACAATCGCTCGAGTCATCGCCACATACACTAGATGGCGTTGGAGTCGTAAGAGTGAGAGGGAGGCGTCGCACGCAGTATTTCGTCATCGGGAACGATTTTAGACCGGCGCGACCTAGCCGCTAATCGCGCCACCTGCCGTGAATCGTGCGCACGACGTCCCCCACCTAACGGCCGGCCGTGACGCGATCCCCACCACGCTCCGAATCAACAAAACCGAGCCGCATCGCGCTAAACAGGCAACTGAGGCAACCCGGGTTCTCGAAGAAACAGCCAAGCAGAAGCAGACCATTTCACCGGGGCCCGCCGCCACTACAGCCCATGTAGCGCACGCGTATTACGGGATTTGTATTTCACCCGTGCAGGAAGCCTCGTCAGGTAATTTACTATTGTCGCACCGTATCGTTTGTACCGTTATTATCCTATAATATCGTTACCGTTCAACCCTCACCGCCATCGCTTCATGTTTCCGCAAGTCTTTTCTTTATCAAACCGTTTAGAAGACGAGATCCTGGTGATTGGACTCGCGGATAGCGCAATCAAAGTAGCTACGTCGTTGCTGTACCGTTCCTTAACGTTTGATACCGCGGCCTTAATTGTATTTTAGATCCATATCTTTCTTGCCGTCATTTTACGCATACCATACCCCCTCCCTCTCTGGTAATACTTTATTTAGTTATTCTTTTGTCAATACTTTAGATTAGTTTGTTCATTCATGGTACTACTCTCGTAATACTTTGGTTAAGTTTTGATACTTTCGGTTAGCATCAGTTTTATAAGAGCATTTATGATAATACTTTGGTTATTCTTTAGTCAGTACATTAGGCCAGCATATATAGGTTTGTAATTAGGTGTAATTAGGCGCTTTTCTATTGATCGCCGTCTTTTATAACTTTGTGATAGTCTTAGCATTGTCTTAACATTAAGAATCAATCGTGGATTTTAACGTAGAATGGCCGTCTTTTATACCTTTTCATATATCAAAATCACCTGCCACCATCAAATTTGTTAGCATATTACAGCAGCTCCGTGGGAGACCGAGGTATGCGTTATTGTATCGAAGTTACTATATTTTTAGTGGCATGGTATGCACCCCGGGTTAACTTTCTTATTTTACGGGCTAGCAACACTGTTCTTTTTCATAAAACCGTTGACTGATAATTCAGTCAACGGTAAAATCTAATTTAAATATCCTAAATCCAGTTCCATAAAATATTCCGTCGCGCAAAGTCGGGAAATCGGTTTGCAATTTTCCACAGTTCTCGCCGGTAGTACGCCCCGCCACTCGTCGCAAAGCGGTGCGCGCGAGGTCCCCACCTAACGGCCAGCCGATGACGCGATCCCCACCATGCGTCGAGCTAACAAAACCGGGCCGCATCGCGGTAAACAGTAAACAGGCAACAGGCAGAATCCACCCGGGTTCTCGAAGAGGAAGGCGCTAACCAGCCAGCCGCCCAGACCAGACCAGACCAGAGGGCCGCCACCACAATCGCCCATGTTTGTCGCCCAGCTGAGATCGGACCCACGCGCCACGCCTACGTCGCGTCCTGCCTCGCCGCTATGACAGCCACCACAGACCGCCATCGCCGCCGCCTATCTTGTCTCTCTCTCAAGTTTAATTGACCGTCGTCGCTTGATGTTGTTTGTTCCTCTTTTTGGATATGTCTTTTTGTTCCACTGACAAGTAACACTGATGATGGCTCCGGCCGAAAGCGCTCTGTTACGCTAATTTAGAGGTCCTTTTGGGATTAAAATTTTATGCATGGAATATAAAGAGGATTTCATTTAGTTTATAATATAAGGACAATGAGTCTTTTCTAACGTTATTTAGTCCCAGCAGATATCTTTCAGTTGGCGAGATCATGGTGGCCTTTAAGGGAAGAATATCCTTAAAATAGTATATGCCAATGAAGCCCATAAAAAGGGGCTTCAAAGTATGGGCTTTGACATGTTCTGAAACTGATTATTTATGCAACTTTAAGGTGTATCAAGGCAAATGTATTTATCGTATGGCTATTAGACACAATAAAAGGAAGTAAAACAAAATTCTGAGATACAAAACATCGCCAAAATATAGAAAAAAGTACATATGTATATGACACAACATAGGATATAAAGCAGTATACATCGTACTTTAAAGGTTACAAACGAACATCTAGTCTATTTATGTAATCTATCGACTCTGGGGTTGCTATCAAGAAGTCTTCGGGTTCCCCATTATATGATCGTATGGTCCATTCTTCTGTGATATGTCTGATCGTTTGGATTTCTCCGCAATCACAGAGAGGAGATGGTTGCTTGCGCCATTTGTGTAAAGAGTGTGCACGTCTACGTGGACATCTGCATGGACCATATTTTACGTGGTAGATCGAAACCCGGTGGTTTGTGGGTGATGCACGGCATGTTGTTGTTTTCTTGTACAGTCCCTTCTTGAGTCCATGCGTTGGTAAGGTTGAACCCGCCTTCCACGGCCGCCCTTGCCGTTTTTGTTGGTGGTCGTCTAGACCGAAGTCGGTTATGGTTGGCATCCTCGATGTCCTGATGAACGAGTAAATTTCTATTGTCCACGATCTTTTTATGCTCGTTTGTAAGAGCGTTTATTCGTCGCAGTTGAGGGGGTGGGATGTGACACCAGCAATCATTCTCATTGTGTTGTTTAGCTGCGCATCTATTTTCTGTACATGTGGGCTGTTTCACCAAACTGGAGCGCAGTATTCAGCAGCTGAAAAGACAAGACCCAGAGCAGAAGAATGTAGAGTGGAGGCCGATGCTCCCCAAGTTGTGCCACACAATTTTTGGATTACGTTGTTTCTTGTTTTTAATTTTTCAGCAGTTCTCGCTAGGTGCTCTCTGAAAGATAGTGTTTTATCAAGGGTTATGCCTAGATATTTAGGTGTTTTATTGTGGCTAAGTATGGTGTTTTCAAATTGTATGTTGACTTCTCTTCCATTTAAGTGAAAGCAAGTAACTTCTGTTTTGGTGGCGTTAGGTTGGAGCCTCCACTTGCGAAAATACTTTCCCACTACTTCCAGATTTGTCGTCAGGATCTCTTCTGCTCATTCGATAGAACTGCACGTTGCTGCAAGTATCCCGTCATCAGCGTAGCTAAACTTTCTCAAACTTGTTTCTGGCATGACTGTAATCTGTAATATACAGGCTAAAGACGAGTGAGGCAAGGACTGATCCCTGTGGTAACACGTACTTTAGTTTCCTTGGGGAGCTGATGTCGGATCCCATAGCCACTTGAAACACCCGGTCGTTCGGAATGCCGATGCCGTCCACCAGTCGGACTGTTAGTTTGCAGGGGATTACACGTAGGAGCTTGTATATCATGCCCTCTCTCCACACTATGTCATATGCCGCTGATATGTCGATAAATGCAACTGAGTTTTTAAATTTTCTTAGAAATCCTGCCTCATGTGGGTGGTGAGTGATAAGACTTGATCTGCACAGCTTCGTCCAGGCCGAGAGCCCGCCTGTTCGACCGGGATCGCTTCAAGCTTCTCAAGTATTCTTGTGCCAATTCTGTTAAAGACAATTCTGTTCTAGCAGCTTATAGGTCACAGACAACAAAGCTGTTGGTCTGTAATTCTTGGGGTTATCAGCTGGTTTGCCTGGTTTTAGTAGAGCGATTATCTTCGATCGTTTGAGTTTCTTTGGAATGTTGCCATTTTGTATAATAACTGTGAAGAAGTGAGTCATCCAGACTTTTGCGTATTTGCCACAGCTTATTAAGAATTTAGGGTGGATATTGTCAAACTCTGGAGCTTTTCCTGGCTTAACATCTTTAAGAACATTTGAAACCTCTTCGCAAGTATGAGAACGAGAATTCTTTGTTTCTGTGGCTTGAGCTTTTAAGGTTTTGAGTTCTCGTTTTACCTTAACTGTATGTTCCTTATCCCTGGGTGCTCTGGATGTCGCTACTATATGTGAAGCAACAGCGTTTGGGCTGACAGTTGTATTTTGTCTTTGTATGGGGGCTCCGCCCGTAATTTCCTTAATATTGCCCACGATGTCTGGAAGTTCACGCTTTCTACAGTATCAGTCTTTCTTTCCCGTCAAGGCAAAAGTGAAGCGGGTACACAACATACTTTGAGCGAGAGAGCTATCTTAGGATTATCGGAGAGTTTTAGACAAAGAGGTCACTGCCGCTTTTTACAATTTTTTTCAACAGTGCCGTTGTTTGACAAATTTGCGGAACACGATATTTTTGCTGTTGGAACTATAAGACAAAGGCAAGACAAAGACAAATTGATGATAAGAAGATGGTAATATCCCAATCAGATTTTGCTACTTGTAATGACTTATCGGTATGCAAATGGAATGATAGGTGTACCAAATCTGTGAGAGTCGCTAGCAACATGCACAATACTGCTGAAATAGCTGAGATCCTGAGAACAGATAAGTTAGGAAATAAGGAAAATGTTCCATGTCCAAAGTCTATTTTAGACTATAATAAACACCGATTTGACCAGTATATGGCATATTACTTAATTTCATGGAAAAACTGTACTACTACTATTTTACAGACGTAGCTATAGTAAATACATTTATATTACATAAAACAACCATGAAGACGAAATACCCTAGGAAAAAAGTAATGACACAGTTACAAGACAGAAGTCAATTGGTAAATGAACTAATTTCTGGCTTTACGTCCAGAAAAAGGCGCTATCCTCCACCGCAAATAAATAACTTGCAAGGGCCTGGATATCTTCCAGAAAAAATCAACCTAAGGAAGATGTAGGCAATGTGCTAAAACCAATGTACAAAAGAAAGCAGTGTTCAATGTAGATTATGTAAAGCTGCATTATGTGTCGAATATTTTTACCCATACCATAATGAATGATAATGTTCAAATATCTATGTTCTAGTTTTATATAATAATTTGTTAGAAACAATTAAATAAAGAGCTTATTTAAAAATAAGTGAATATTGCTTGTGTTTTATTGAGAAAAATAACTGCAGCTATATGAATTATATTTTCTTATTTTGGCTTGGTAAACCTGTAATATCAGTGGTCATTTCGATATAATTTGGTGCTAAAGGAACGCTCGTAAAAACGGTTTGCCGGTATTTTTTTACAAAATAAATAACAAAATACAAGTATGTATTTTCGTTCAGAAATATTGTTATTTAAAGTTCTACTGCAGCTTTTCGTATTAGTGATAGCTAAGTGTCACCCCTTATTTTTTTTGGTGGTAACAACATCGCTCATTTTTACTGCGATATACTATACACTGTACCTGTTCAATATCCTCAGGGTCATATGCGAACAAAACGGGATGTTTTCCTGGTATTCCATCTAAATATGCTAAATTTCCGAATTGCTTCTTAAATCTGAAATAAAAAAAAAATGTCTGAAGCATCCCAAATAACAGGCAGCTTTAATGCGATTTAAGTTAGAGTCTTGCTTGCTACAATTGTCAAGAAAATATTTAAGTTTCTAAATAATGGCAATAATTACCTTCTGTGCAGTTCAATCAATTGAACATTATAGTACTCTCCGCCAGGAAGAAACCTCCAGAAATTGCCAAGGAGTGGCAGCGATTTAGGACCAGGAATTTCTTCAAAAGGCCTAGCATCATTCCAGCCTTCCGGCTTTTCATCTTCTTTGTTTTCAATAGCTTTGTTTCCTATTTTCTGGTAGTAAGTTACTTTTTCATCATCTGTTGAGAGCACTTGAACGGAGGCTCCTTTAACGCTATTCGTTGAAACATTTCTAATTATACCATCAAACAAGCGCCGCTTTAGTGTGCACATCCTTAATTTTAGCAACTGCCAAATTAAAATTAGCCAATATATTAAACAGCTAATAAGAGTTCAAAGCGAACGAACTTTTATGGTTGAAATCAAATTTTACTATGAGATAATAATTATCTGAGAATGTTGCAAAGCATTATCTAAAAAAATAAAATGTCTCTCTCTATCACTGGACGAGCAAAGAAACTCCTGGTTGAAGCCGTTCTGTCTTTGCGTTATTAATAGCGTTGCCAGGTGGCCGGGAGTTCTTAGGCTAATCTTCACTAAGGTCATGCTTACAAACTGCCGCGATTATTATAGGTCCGTTTTAATTAATTAGGGATGGGACTCTAACATACTACAATCTCAAACAATTTTACCCATGCCGGTTTTCAATGTAATTAGTGCGGGGTCCTTTGTTGCCGAGAGGCACAAAATAAATGTCTGATGTTCTGATGTATATGTTTTAATTAAAATCATAAATTAAATCGACTGAAATAAATCGAATAGAAAGACATGAATTAATCGGAAAAGTGAGAAAACCAATATATCAGATGGTAGGCAATGCTCTAACTATACAATATAACTTAAATTTAACATGTTCAGAAATATATGATAAACTAATGAAAAAAACTATTTGTCTCGTATTTTTGAAAATAGTATATTATTTTATATGGAGGAAAAGTAATACTTTTCATGGCGCGCTCGTGTTTAACATCCGAACGGAGTGAGGCTGGTAATAGAGAGCAAGCCATGAAAAGTAACTTTTCCTCCAAATAAAATATGCTGTTTTTTCTTCAAATGTCGACAAATTAATGCAAAAAGTCTCTTTTTAATAGTAATAATTATTATTATTAAAGATAAGTGGGTTCGCAAGGCGGCTTCCGGTGCGGTGTCGGTGAATAGGCCCAGGTTGTTGCTATAGTAATGTAACATAAACCTGTCAGTGGACACTGTCAACAATAATTATATTTTCAAAATTGCGTCTTCGATTGCGTTTTACTTCCGTATTGATAAGCAGTTATTGAGTAAGTTCGATTAAATAATAACCAATTTGTTCCTAAATTAGTGATTTTTAGAAATGCAGTCACATATTGAGTGATAAATACAAATTTTAGTTTAATAACTCTTGAGTTGTTCACGCTTATTTTGATGTTTGTTTGTATTGTATCCATGTTGCTATGATAAAACTTTTACCTCCGCCGGCGGAAAAGTGAAAAGTAAAGCTCCGGCGGAGGAAAAACGAAACTTCACTGCCGCCTACACAGTCGAGTAATGACGGATTTACTGACGTTTGAAGAAAAAAAAATATATTCACTTTACAGGAAAATTTAATTTTTTCTCAAGTTTTTTGCGCGTAACGAATTTTCTGAATTTCGTTTTTTTTTTCTCTAAATTAAATCATTACTTCTCGTTTTACAGAGATTCAATTTCTACGCTCTTCCGGAAATATTGGAGAAACTCCGGATTTTGAGATACAGTCTCCTGAAAATTGGTAACTATGATCTGGCAACCCTAGTTATTAATAATTATAGTAGGATATACAACAAGTGTATTTTACTCCGGAAACTTTGCCTATTCTAATGTAAGACAGTACCATCAGGTCGTCAGGGGCGTTAAAGTCGGAAGTGCCGACTCAGCAGATACAAACGTATCACAATTTTATCAGAATTTGTTACTGCAAAATATGAAATGTGATTTACTTGTCTTATAATCACAGAGAGTATCGGGAGCCATTTATACGCTAAGATCGGCGAGCCGGTCATATAGGTCAGTGGAAATAAGATTATAATTATCACGAAACATTGGAAGTTATTGCACTTTAAGTGACGTTTATCTCTATATATCGTGTAATTTCAACTAATATGCAACTAAATATAGAGTTCCCTTTATTTTACAGACCTAGGTAAAATAAACTGCTGCACATAATTATCGTTACAAGCCCATTTTTCAGTCAAATTTGATACCTTGTGATTCCTAAAATACTGAACGGATTTCAAAAAGCAGGTCAGATTTGAAAAGATCTTTTCATCGTCTTTTGAATCATTGGTAACAACTTCTTAAATTTTGACCGGGGGCTATAATACAGGGTAAAACGAAAAGTCGTACATTTTAACAAAATTTCTCTGGCTCCCCATTTCGTAGGCAGAGCATGCTGATATTTTTTGAACGAAACATGTCATATATATTGACAATGCCTTGGGACATTTTTGGGATTTTGCTAATATCTACTATGGTTTTCGAAAAAAAACTTTTTTTTAATTAATTTTCATTCTCTGTTTCTGCACCAATTTGCCTATTTTATAAAGTGCATTAATCAGGTTAGTCTTTGCTAACTTCTATCCCTCTCCTCCTGAAATAAAGAACTCGCCCTGAAAACGTGTACAATGGTTTTATTTTGGAACTTAAATCAACAACAAAATCAGTTCATTGTTCACTAAAATGATTCACGTGAAAAATAAGAACAAATACTCTGGAGTGCGTCAAACAAAAATATTGATTGGATGAACATTTAAAACCTTGTTGGGCCGCCTCTATTTAGAATGACGTCTCTAACGCTCTCAGGCATAGAATCCACTAGTCCGGTAATCAAGTTTTGGGGAATAGCTTCCCATTCACGCAAAATCGCGTCTATCAATTCTTGCAAATTTTGATATTCATTCATTTCCTGATTCAAACGTAACTTAAGGTTACTCCACACATGCTCTATAGGAGTCCTATCCGGTGACCTAGCAGGCCAAATCACTCGCGTGATATTGTTTTCCCTACGCAAGTCGTTGACGAATCTTGCTCGCGTTGTCGTCGATTAAAACAAGGTCTTCCCCAAAATCATCTGCAAAGAGTAAAACAATATCTCTCAAACATCTCTCTGCATACGTCGTGACAGTCATAATTTACTCAATCAATACAATAAATTCAGTCCTACCATTCCTCATGAGTCCACCCCAAACAGTCACACCGCTTTCTCCAAACGCCACCTTCGCTTCCATATGCTCTTCTTTGAATCGTTCACATCTTACACTCCACACTAAAATAGGCCCTTCGGAATTATACAGGTTAAATCTAGCCTTATCCACAAACATTAACCTAGCCCATTCTGCTATGTTGATGGTAAATTGCTCATTCCCGTCTTGCAGCTCGATGGATCCTTAGCAGTTGGGGACACGCTGCTCATCTTCGAGCTAGTGAATTGCGCTCATGGAGGAAGCCATATGGTCATGCTGGAGACATTTAAGTCTGTAAACAGTTCTTGTCTGCCTCGAATTAAGAGTTCTTCGGCGGTTTACAGCACGCGGTATACCTTAGTATACGCTGTATACCTACGACTGATCATACTGGGTCGTCCTTAAACCTAGACATTTATTTGACATTACATGTGTTAAACTACATTCCTAGCTTAAGTATGTCAAGTGGTATACTAAACTAACATCCGCAGTTAAGCCATCTGCCCTGGCCAGCAGATGGTGAAACCCTAGGGGGCCTGATGTAGGCCTTAAAACTACTAGGATATGTGGTACTGCTTGTGGTGCTGCACTTTACCTGGGATACCCCTTCAAAGTCCTTATTATTAATTACTGGCATAGAGCTAATTGTTTTCGAGTACTTATTGCTGGTAAGAATATCGCTACCCATGTCCCAGGTAACCCAACTACAGATCCGAAAGTGCATGAAATATCGAATCTCGTTTTATGACGCGTCTATCCGCGGAGTTGAATTGCCCGCACATCATCAGTCATCAGGGATGACTGCAGGGCGGCGTTCGTGGGGCTCGGGTACAGTGGCTTTTACAGTGCCTTTATAAAGCCACTGTAGGCTCGGGTACAGTGGCTTTATACAGGACAGTGACGACAATGTTTCGTCAACGCGCTGATTGGCTGCGCCATTTTGGAGCAAATTTAGTTTGTTTTCATATGTGACTGTGGATAAGTTCTTCTGATTTATAGCGATTTTATGCGTTTTTCTAGTGACTTTTTTGCTGACTATTAAACCTGTGTGTGTAGTTTCGGTATATCCAATTAGACATTAAAGTTATATTACGTTTTAAAGTGTAGTTTTGCTGCTTTTGTAGGTACCAAGGTAGGTAAACAAGTGGTATTTTAAAGTAGATTATCTATAAGATTTAGTCAGACGTAGGCTTTTACATGCCCTGCAGGCCTTCTACAGGCCCACCAATACATTATTATCCTATATGTAGTGATTTAAAAAAAACGTGGGCATGTAAAGTTGAAGGGTGATTGCTTCACGAGTCTTTTTTGTCACACCAAAGACTGTTGTTATATTCTACTCTTTGTATTTATAAGAATGTAGTAGATTGCAGGTGCATGCCTTTTTTGATATAAAAGGTTATATTAGGCTTTTCTTTACCAGTTGAATATTGTATTGTTCTACTTTGAAACACTTAGCTAAGTAAACAAGTTGTCAGTGTCGTTAACTTTGTGATCACGATCACAGTCCAAATGTACTTTAGTCCCTTAGGATTAAATTAACCATTTTAGTCCTGGAAGTACAAAAAATACTTAAACATTTATAACATTCCATGTTTAACATCATATACCTAGATACTGTTATGTAGTTAGTAGGGCCTGGTTGTAAAATAGAGGCTTAAACTCAGCTTATTTCAACTATGACTGGTGGTTGGACTCCTTATACATTGCTGTCAAATTAGATCATTTATCTGCAATGTATTTTAAATAGGATTCTTCAAACACCAGTCTTGGTTTTGCTGACTCGAGCTTAGCCAGCATCATACAACACAGTCTAAGTAACATGTTCGTCAAATGTCATGCCTCAATTTGCATAATTAAGTGATGTGTACATTACAATGTACTAACGGATTATCTTTTCTTGCAGGTTTATTTTGCACCAGACATGTGGGAGGAAAAAAGATGAGATAAGAAGTTAAAGCCAAATGCTATCCCAACCATATTTTCCATTTCCAGAACCAACGTGGAAAGAAAGGCTTCTACAAAGCGTGAATTTGCCTTGAAATCTCATCAGATTCCATATCGAAGCTTTTTTCCGAGCAAACTGAGAAGTCGAGAATGGATTGGATTTTTTACCATGCACATTTTATTTTTTTTGTAAAAATGGAAAATTGATAGTAGTTATCACAGAACTTTGTCATAATATGAGTCAAAAAATAATTAGTAGATATGTAGTATTTCAATAAAAAAAGTAAATTATTGCACAAATATGCTAGTAAATCCTTGGAAAAACTATTTGTATTAAAAAATTTAATTCAAGAAACTACAGCTTTTCCCATGTTTAAGGTTTTTTATTTAGCTTTTGTCAATAACCAGAGGTGTATTCCTGTTTTGTATTGTTTTAAATATATTAGGTAATATATGTATATTTTATTTAAGATTTTTTTTATTGTTACCGTTTAGCTTAAACCTTTATCGACAAGAAACAAGAGATCGAAGTAAGTTAATCAAACAATGTTAAGTAAAATGAATATGTTTATTTTAGATGAAATACAGGTTTGTCAAATAGTGTACCTACTTTATTTCCCAACATTACATGAAATGAACTTCTGTTCGTAGTCAACATCCATAAAAATCATAATGAATTTTCATTATTCAGAATACATTCTTTGACATCATCCTTATTAAATCTGATTTTTCCCTCTGGTCAAGGCTGAACATTGAAATAAGCTTTTATATTCTTTGTGTTGATTATAAATAAATAAGATGTTTTTAACATGAACAAGTCTTAAATTTAGACATGATTTTATGGCATTGTCCACAGTGGCGGCTGGTATATATGTGCTGAGGAGCTGCAGCACATAGCAAAATCACAGGAAAATTAAAATAATATTTTAGTACATAAATACTTGCCATTTTCTTTTGAAAATTATTATTTATCTGGACGGAAAGTAAAATATTGCGGCGCCGCTAATATCTTCGAGATAAACATACCCACTACACCATCAATCCAGACCCAACGCCTTATGTTGTATAATTCGGAACGGTGTGCGATATGAATTTTAGCACAACGAGCCTTTTGGTCGTCGCGTCTCCGCTGATCCCGCTCGCGTGTTTTCAGCGGTTATTTCAATAGACGGTGGTGCTGCCCAATCTCAAGCACACGGCTAGATTTGTTGCCGCGTTTGATTTTAAACGCGGTTATTTATGTTGAATTTAGTAGCCAGGCCGTTTGCGCTAGTTTACTTAATTTAAGTTTTTGTTGCAAGTAGTTTTCCTGATATTAGTTATATATATTTTAAGATATTATATATAATAACATTAGTTTTAATTATGACCCACATCCACTGCAGAAGGAGTACGTTGTTTTTCGACATTGAAGAGAATTAAACGTTTTCTGCGAAACACAAGAGATATTTAACGCTTTGACAATGTTATCGGTTGAAAAAGAGCTGATTCATTTTACTTTTTAATACAAAAGTCATAGAAAAAATTGTAAATGAAAAAAAAAGACGTATGGATTTTGTATATAAAAAATTTATTTAAAATGTATCTAACCACTTTAAAATACTATGTTCAGTATGTTCTCTTCTTTCATGTGTCCGGTTTAGAATTTTAAGTATTTGCTTTATTAATAAATAACCAAAATTAGAAAAAAAAGTTCTAAGTAGAATCAATGTTAGTATTTTTATTTATCTTCGATACATATGTAAATGTGAAAAATATTCGATAAATTTAAAATTACACTTTACAATGCAGCACACAGCAATAAAATATCACGAGCCGCCACTGATTGTCCATATACCTATTTGCTTTAAAGAAAGTTTTCTTGCATCCACTGCTGTATAAACTGGATACCTGCTTCGCCGCTTCATATGTATTGTGCCTCTCCCTCTCAGTCTCAAAACATTTTTTTGGGAAGGTTCCTAATTCAAATATGGACCTAAAAATTACATTTACTATTTATAACATCACCTTGCTGAAAGATACCACAAATCATGAAGAAAGTACTAAAATTTCATGCCGTGAACACAGACCACCATTCTGATTACCTATCACATTAAAACGTTATTAATAATATAAACAAATCATTATTTATATTTACGTACCAGTCTGTCACAATCTTGACTCATAACCCCAAGAATGATAAACTAGTCTTGTTTAAAGTTCTTGTCATAACCCCACTTACATTGTCAATTCAGCTGATAAGTGTCTAATTTCGGTTGAGTTTCTGTCCCTTTCTGTACTACGCTCAAAAAGAGTCGGAAACATGTTCCTTGCCGCTTATACATGCGGGATTTTCAAATGCTAGTATAATACTTTCAATTATTTTGCTTGTTCATTTCATGAAAATTATTAAAGTTTTGTTAGCTAAGGGTCCGGTTAATATATTCCTACCAATATAATACCTCAGTCGCTTTATTTTGTTAGCTTCTTGCTAAAAAAATGCAAAAAACACGAAACTTCCATATAACCTTTAAGAAAATTTGCTCCAGAATGGCGGCCCTGGTCTATTGTCGTCACTGTCCTGTATAAAGCCACTGTAGGCTCGGGTTATTCTTTGTATCATGGGCTCGGGTACAGTGGCTTTATCCTGTATAAAGCCACTGTAGGCTCGGGTTATTCTTTGTATCATGGGCTCGGGTACAGTGGCTTTATACAGGACAGTGACGACAATGTTTCGTCAACGCGCTGATTGGCTGCGCCATTTTGGAGCAAATTTAGTTTGTTTTCATATGTGACTGTGGATAAGTTCTTGTGATTTATAGCGATTTTATGCGTTTTTCTAGTGACTTTTTTGCTGACTATTAAACCTGTGTGTGTAGTTTCGGTATATCCAATTTGACATTAAAGTTATATTATGTTTTAAAGCGTAGTTTTGCTGCTTTCGTAGGTACCAAGGTAGGTAAACAAGTGGTATTTTAAAGTAGATTATCTATAAGATTTAGTCAGACGTAGGTTTTTACATGCCCTGCAGGCCTTCTACAGGCCCACCAATACATTATTATCCTATATGTAGTGATTTTAAAAAATCGTGGGCATGTAAAGTTGAAGGGTGATTGTTTCACGAGTATTTTTTGTCACACCAAAGAATGTTGTTATATTCTACTTTTTGTATCTATAAGACTGTAGTATATTGCAGCTGCATGCCTTTTTTGATATAAAATGTTATATTAGGCTTTTCTTTACCAGTTGAATATCGTATTGTTCTACTTTGAAACACTTAGTTACAGTATAAGTAAACAAGTTGTCAGTGTCGATAACTTTGTGATCACGATCACAGTCCAAATGTACTTCAGTCCCTTAGGATTAAATTAACCATTTTAGTCCTGGAAGTACAAAAAACACTTTAACATTTATAACATTCCATGTTTAACATCATATACGTAGTTACTGTTATGTAGTTAGTAGGGCCTGGTTGTAAAATAGAGGCTTGCTTAAACTCAGCTTATTTGAACTACAACTGGTGGTTGAACTCCTTAATACATTGCTGTCAAATTAGATCATTTATCTGCAATGTATTTTAAATGGGAGTCTTCAACCACCAGTCTTGGTTTAGCTGACTCGAGCTTAGCCAGCTTTGTACAACACAGTCTAAGTAACATGTTCGTCAAATGTCATGCCTCAATTTGCATAATTAAGTGATGTGTACATTACAATGTAGTAATGGATTATCTTTTCTTGCAGGTTCATTTTGCACCAGGCATGTGGGAGGAAAAAAGATGAGATAAGAAGTTAAAGCCAAATGCTATCCCAACCATATTTTCCATTTCCAAAACCAATGTGGAAAGAAAGGCTTCTACAAAGCGTGAATTTGCCTTGAAATCTCATCAGATTCCATATCGAGGCTTTTTTCCGAGCAAACTGAGGAGTCAAGAATGGATTGGATTTTTTACCATGAACGCATGATTTATTTTTTTGGTAGAAATGGAAAATTGATAGTACAGTTATCACAGAACCTTGTCATAATATGAGTCAAAAAATAATTAGTAGATCAAAATTAGTTAACAAGAGAAAAAGTAAAGTAGTGCAAAAATATGCTAGTAAATTGTTGAAAAAAACTATTAGTATTAAAAATTTCAATTCAAGAAACTAGTTTTTTCCATGTTTAAGGTTCTTTATTTAGCTTTTGTTAATAACCGGAGGTGTATTCCTGTTTTGTATTGTTTTAAATATATTAGGTAATATAAGCATATTTTATTTAAGATTTTTTTATTGTTGCCGTTTAGCTTAAAGCTTTATCGACAAGAAAGAAGAGATCGAAGTAAGTTAATCAAACAACGTTGAGTAAAATTAATATATTTATTCTAGATCAAATACAGGTTTGTCAAATAGTGTACCTACTTTATTTCCTAACACTACATGAAATGAACTTCTGTTTGTAGTCAACATCCATAAAAATCATGATGAATTTTTCATTATTCAGGATCCATTTTTTGATAGCATCCTTATTAAATCTGATTTTTTCTCTCTGGTCAAAGCTGAAAATTGAAATAAGCTTTTATATTCTTTATGTTGATTATAAATAAATAAGATGTTTTTAACATGAACAAGTCTTAATCTAGACATGATTTTATGGCAGCAGCTTTATTTTTAAACTGATCAATTCTGTTGAAAATTTAGAATTCCATGTGATGGAAGACGGAAGCATTGTTTAGACAATGACGGAAGTATACATCATGTCATATTGTTTAAATATTATGCTTTGCTTGTCCATATACCTATTTGCTCTAAAGAAAAGTGCCCTTTCTTGCATCAACTGCTGTATAAACTGGATACCTGCTTCGCTGCTTCATATTATATATTGTTCCTTTCAAAACATTTTTTTGGGAAGGTTCCTAATTGAAATATGGACCTAAAAATTACATTTACTATTTATAACATCACCTTGCTGAAAGATACCACAAATCATGGAGAAATTACTAAAATTTCATGCCGTGAACACAGACGACCATTCTGATTATCACATTAAAACGTTATTATTAATAAAAAACAAATATTTATATATATTTACCTACCAATCTGTCACAATCTTGAGTCACAGCTTACCATTGAGTCATCCTAACCCCACTTACATTGTCCATTCAGCTGATAAGTGTCTAGTTTTGGTTGAGTTTCTGTCCCTTTCTGTACTACGCTCAAAAAGAGTCGGAAACATGTTCCTTGCCGCTTATACATGCGGGATTTTCAAATGCTAGTATAATACTTTCAATTATTTTGCTAGTTAATTTCGTGAAAATTATTAAAGTTTTGTTAGGTAAGGGTCCGGTTAACATATTCCTACCATTATAATACTTCAGTCGCTTTATTTTGATAGCTTCTTGCTAAGAAAATGCAAAAAACGCGAAACTTCCATATAAGCTTTAAGAAAATTTGCTCCAAAATGGCGGTCCTGGTCTATTGTCGTCACTGTCCTGTATAAAGCCACTGTAGGCTCGGGGTACTTACGGTGCCATCTTTATATATCTTGGAGAACCTTCTCTACGTAAAGAAAAATTTTCATATGTTTGCGACGCACGAGGATGTTCATAACTATGAAACAAGAAATAGGGGTAATATAGTGCCATTGTACTGGCGATTGAAGAGATGTCAGAGTGGTCCAGGTTACTGGGCAGTAAAATTTTTTAATGTTCTCCCTATTGAAAATTGAAACAAGAAATCTACCCTACAAGCAGTTTAGGGATAAAGTTAGGAAAATATTGCTTGGGAATGCCTTTTTCTCATTTGACGAGTTTTTAAAGCATGATTTTAATTGAAATTCTTATTGTATAGTGACATAGACATAATGTTTTATTTAAGTGTTTTTTTTAATAGCTTCTTTTTAATGCGTGTGGTCTGTACACACATTAACATATATATTGTGAGTGTTTGATAGTTCATTAAGTATATTTTTCTTTAAATTGTGACATATGTGATTCATGGTTGTAACTAACATGAAATAAATTATTGAATTACTGAATTACAGTATACAGAAGACAGAAATGGACTACGCACATTTACAATAGTGGCATCAAAACCTAATAATACTAGAAAAGTGCATCGAAAAGCACTAATTTGGAACTGGTTTAATTTGGAAATAACTTGGAATGTAGACATTTGAATTTGTAGCTATTTTAATTTTGTATTTCGGAAAGTGTTTCTCTATTGAATCTTTATTGTTTAACTGTTGTAACTTGGAGCTTGGAATTTGTATTCTTATTGATGTAATTAACCATGTTTTACGCTTTGACTTGTGAAAGTGCTTTATTGCATGTATTATCATTAATAAAGATTTTGATTTTTGGTTTTGATTTTGAAAGTAGTTTTAAACCTGCGGCTGGCAATTAGACTGGCCGCACCAATAACCAATTTTATTTATGTATATGTGAGTATCATTATGGTATATTGTGCAACAAGTGCTGAAAATAAGACTTTTCACACGATGTTTGAAATGTCCAGTTTTCAAGGGCAGTTGTTAGTGTGTTTTTGTCTATTTTCAAGGCACAAAAATATATAAATAACTTGCTTTGACATGTAAAAATCACAAGACATACCTTTCTCGGTCTTTAGGGCACCTGAAAAAAGATTAATCGCCAGTGCTTCTGTTTGAGCAACAGGAATACAGGCACGTATAACCAGGCATGTCACTAACACATTCAAACTAATTTTATAATTTAATTTAAAAAATAAGATTGAATACTGGTAGAAATCGTGAGAGAACTCCAAGTGTAAACAGTTGTTCAGG